>JAOXYD010110105.1:0-11492 GCA_028565735.1 Pinacopodium congolense
ATAAATCAATTGCATCAAGGGTTAATATCAGCCATTTAACAAACCTCGAAAACAAATTTGATTAAATCGGTCTAAAAATCAAATTTGAGATGCCTAAGCAATATTTGGAGCCCTTAATATTATGAAGTTATTTTCTGCCCAAGAATTTGTAAATAGCCCTTCCTTAGATACTGCACCGGTTTTGCGAAAGCAAAATTATATATATATATATAATTGATCAATATTATATATATATATATACATACATATGTAATTGTGCATAAAATTGATAAAATTTTGATTAGAATTTTTTAAACTTTAATATGTTAATTTAATTAATGTTTAGAATTGTGCATAAATTTGATAAATTTTTATTATAATTTTTTAAACTTTAATATATTAATTAATCTAGTTTAAATAAAAAACCATTACATAAACAATTTAGGGTATGTTTGGTAAGGTTTACAAATATGGTTTGGAGTTTTTGTTTTCTTAGGCACAAAAACCAAAGCACATAAGTGTGTTTGGTATTGTTGACAAATACCATTTTCAAAGTGAGATACCAAAACAACAGATCTGAACCAAACATCACTACCGTTTTTAACACATCGCCCTACCTCTCTCAAGCAACACATCGCCTCCACCCCCCACACCGGTGACAACCTCATCGTCATCGCCACCAGGAGAGTAGCTGTGTCTGGAGCCATAACCACGTCTAGAACCAAAAACGCAGAGGCCCGATCCACTCGTATCCGGATCCAGAGAGACCCGCACCCTCGACAACAGTTTGTGAGATGCAGATCCGACTACCCACCGGTGCCACCAACCAGAACCATGCCAACAGACACTGCACCAGAGGACGTCCCACCAGCCGACGCCTGACAAGCTCGACGCTCTCCCATGCAGACGCCTCACCAGCTCCAGTGGTCAACCCACCATCGGCGAGCTTAGCTACCGAAGCCACACAACCCACCAACGCCAGCGTCTAACACCAACACACACGCACAGGTTGAACAACAGAACTGAGTTCATATGCAATGTTTGGGTTTTAGAGGTGTTAATTTGGTTGCCATGGAGTTCGGTGTTGCTTAGATAAATTGATTTGAGTCAATGGGTATGTTGTCCTGATTTATGTGTTTAGGGAGTGTCGCATATGATATTTTTCCAGATGTGGGAGTTGTTCTTTGTATGTTTAGTAACAATTGGTGTATATGCACATGGTTGCTTTGTTTTGCTGTGCAATTTTAGTGGTAGTTGCTTCATGTTCCTTGTGTGATTAGCCAGAATTGACTTTGCAAACCAGTGTTTAATATTAGAGAAGTTGCATATTAAATATGCATTTTGGAATTACATGGAACACATAGAATGAACAAGGTTTTGGGGATGTTGAAGTAATACTTTCAACAAGTATATGTGCTATTGTTCCAACTGTTATGATGAATGCTTCATATAGTTACAAGAATGTCTTCGATATCATGTGATTAACTACTTGCATATATTGATATAGATGGAAGATCATAACAATGTCAATAATTCTATTGATTTTGTTGAGATAAGTAAGAAGGATGGGGTGTGGAACGATCAAATTGAACAACATTTGATTGTTATTATGGTGGAGGAAGTTCAAAAAGGGAATAGAACGACAATCACTTTTTCAAAAAGTGATTGGAAAAACATCAAAACCGGCTTGCATATGAAATATGGGAAGGAGTATTCCTATATTCAATTGAAGAATAAGTATAATAGTTTACGGGAACGTATGAAAAATTCTAAGAAACTTATTGGCAAAACCGGCATTGACAGCAGATGATGAATGTTGGGAGAACTTGTTCAAGGAATGTAATATATAGTTATTGTTACTGATATTGTACTCTTTTCCACTGTGACTTATATATGTCTTTTGGTTTCAGGTGCACAAAATGGCTCATAGGTTTAAGAAAAAGGGTTGTAAGGAATACTATGACTTATGTATTATATTTGGGGATACCACTGTAACAGGCGTACATGCGCATCCATCAACCAAAACACCCTCATTCAATAATGACACAGCCCATAGGAATGGTGATGAGGAAGAGAAATTATCCATCAACGTCGTGGAAGAAGTTGATAGTCCAATCAAACGAAAAAGGCAGTCTCCAATTAAGAAGAAGGGCAAGAACAAGAGGGCGTCATTACTTGAAAACATGGTCAAATCAATCACAGAGAATTCAAGGAAGAAGCTGGAATTATATGAGAATAGGATAGCAGCTTCAACATGTTCAGTTGGAACCAGTGGTCTTGATATTGCAAGAATGTGAGACTGTGAGGACTTTTTGCAACTAATGGAGGTGCTGGAGGGGCTCGAAGTGGATAATACGCAATTTATTAAAGTATTGCAATTTTTGTGTCACCGTCCAGGAATGCGGGATGCATTCCTAAAGATGTCGAACTATCGGAAGATGAGTTTTATTGAAAATATGAAATTATAGCTATTGAGTGGTTACCTGAGTCATTGGAAGGAGAAGTTATGCATCATATGTGTCTTGTTGCAACTATGCTAAACATTTGGGTTTGATATGTATTGGTGTTTTAGTCTTCAGATATGATTGGTTTGGTGTCATTGTTGGATTGCTGAAACATTATATCGTTGAGTGGTTGTTGTTGTACTTGTTTAGTTGGTTTTAATAAGTGGTTCAGATGTATGTGTTCTATGAATGACTGGGTTGAATGTATGTTTTAACTATGTATTTGGTATTTGGATCTTGCATACGTTTATTAGCATAACGTGTTTAATGGATGAATTACTCACAATGAACCTATGCACACCACTGTGGATTAACAATATCATGTTTCCTTGTTGTAGATAAATGAGTACAGATTCAGATTAACCTCTTCCTTTCGACTATGACAACTTATCAGCGGTCATGATGCTTAGTAATACAGATACTTTTCGGCTAGAAAAACAACCATGTCAGACCTCGTCACTTAACGGTCATGATTGGATTTTGGAACTTCTGAAAGGTCATCTGGTCCATATTTTCGAGAATTTACGAATTTCTACTACAGTTTTCCTAAATCTATGTAATGAGTTAACAAATTATGGAGGATTGAAACCAACCAAGAATATGACTGTCCAAGAACATTTCGCAATTTTCTTGATGACGTTCGGTCATAGTCAAACAACCATACTTAATGCCGAGCGTTTTCAACATTCCACGTGGACGATTTCCACATATTTCCAACACGTCTTACATGCAGTTAATCGATTAGCAAAAAAATTCATTATTCCGCTATTATTTGACCAAACACCGAAAGAGATTCTAGACGCTCCCATTTACTTTTCATATTTCCAGGTATATGTTAACTTATTGTCGTCATTTCTAATTGTTCACCATTTTCAATTATGCATAGTTCTACATAATCTTTCATTTTGTAGGATTGTGTTGGAGCAATAGATGGGACGCATATTTATGCATATATTCCTCTAGACAAGCAGATACCATATAGAGGCAAAAGAATTGAGCCAACACAAAATGTCATGTGTTATTGCTCATTCGACAGGCGTTTCACATATGTGATGGTAGGGTGGGAGGGTATTGCAAATGATTCCCGAATTCTGTCTGAAGCAATCACAAATCCAAGGATGCAATTTCCAATGCCTCAAAACGGTATTACATCCAATAATTACATTATTAGATGGTTTAATTTATTTTATGTCTGCTAGATTGACATTATGTATGGTACAATGTTTAAGTAAGTTTTATGTGGTTGACTCTGGATACGTGAACTTACCTGGGTTTCTGACACCCTATCATGGCCAACGATATCATTTACAAGATTTTCGGTGACGAGGACGACCATCTGGATCACGAGAATTGTTTAAATTCAGGCATTTATCGCTGCGAAATGTCATCGAAAGATGTTTCAGTGTTTTGAAGGCAAGATTTTCGATGCTATCTAATATGCCTAGATATAGCTTGAATAAGCAAAAATATATTATTATCGTTTGTTGTGTTCTTCATAACTTTATTAGGAATTATACCCAGGATGATACATTATTCGATGATTCCATATCATATGTCAACCAACGGTATGAAACTGTAAATGAAGGACCTAATGCACCAGGAGAGTAAAATTCAACTCCTGCACAACAGCGAGTTGCATCTCGACTACGAGATGCAATCGCTGAACATATGTGGGGTGATTATGTCCGTAGCCACTCCTAATTTCACAAAGTCATGTTTATGTAACCCGTGGGACATGTAACTTTATTAAACTTCCTATTTTCATGTTGATGTAATTGTATTTAACTATTTTCACTTGCTATATATATACTTTTATTTAATGAACCTACAAAATTTGTTAATTTCACTAATGTCCCATTGATTAATAAATGGAACCAAACTTGAATGTATACCATAATCACGTATAATTAGTTAAAAAATAACTATTTTTTCTGTTACGTCTCGATAATATTTTACCATTTTCTTCATACACAAATATCATTAATTGTTCATATTACATATATGTATTTTCCATAAATATTATAGGTTTTCTCATGTAATGTAACATCATAACATTGCATATGCATTGTGCAATAAAAAAGATTTATGCTTCATGTCTATAATCTGTCCAATTGTTCCGATTTTTATTGATGTACATTAAAATATTTGATTTTCACTGACTATAAAGATTAAAAAAAATTCATCTTTATATTTTCGTATCACAATTTCTTTAAATAAGTAATACATCGTTCATAATTACCCACATACACGTAATATCCAAAAAACCAAAATTAAAGTATAGTCAATTAACAACAATACCCAAAAATAAAAACCAAAAACTAAAACTAAAAACAACAACCAAAAACAGCAACCAGACATAAAAACAAAAAACTGTAACAAAAAACAACAACCAACAACAACAACTAACAACCAAAAACAGAAGCTATACCAAACGACCCCTTAGTTTATAATGTCAATAAAAAGTTAAAACCCAATCCAAATTAATCGTTAGACAACCATAATTTCCAAGACACTTAAATCATAAAGTTTAACATGTAGCCAATTTTCGAATCGTCAATGTCCCATTTCTCTCCTCTGTGCCTTCAGCGAAGCCTGCGTAGGTTTTCGTCAAGACGAGTTCCATACGGCACCCTTCTTCTTTTTTTCCCCCGGAAAATTACGCTGCTTGTGCTATTACCAATATGACGGCCAAACTTCATCATCCAATCGTGAACCTTATCCTAATATAAAGTTCTCAATGAAATTGATTAGAGTAGAGTTTCATCAAATCGTGCAATATGTTGCTTATGTAATTATAATTGGTATAATTATCTCTGAATAAATAATTACCATGCCCGAGTAAATATTAGTATTTCAGTTTAATTACTTGACGTGCAATAACAAAAGGGGGAGAAATAAAAATATAAAAAATCACATAAATCACCAACGGCAATGAAAAAGAGTACATAACCTGGGATTATCTTATTTTTAAAACTCATGCCCATAGTGCAATCACTTTTGAAGTTTTCATGCATGTCTACGATCAGTGGAAGGCTGAAGCTACCGTTATGGCTACTTCCAATTTGGAACAATAAGATGACTGTTAATAGACATATTCTAAGGCCCATGTGTGTGTGTGTGTGTGTGTTTTTTTTTTTTTAATTTTTTCTTTTGGTAAACTCCAAGGCGCATGTGTTGATTAACATATTAATAGAAGCATCTATTAATAGCTATTTCAACTTATTCAATTCCTACGAATTGCGTCCATATTCATTTTTATATGCTGAATTAACATAACAGAAGGCTAAATGGTTTGACCTGGTTTTTACTTTTGTAATCATAACAAAAAGAATTATATAAATGAATTTGATTGCATAATGAGCTTCCTCCAAGTAGTATGGCTCCATATAATAGTCACAATCTAAATTAATTACGATGTACATAATCTTCGTGCGAATTATCAAGTTTTAGTTGTTTGAAACTGACAGTGATTATTGTGAGAAAATTTAATTATTCACAAAGATTGAAGAATTATAATCTATTCATCAAATATGCATTAAAAATATGAATATAACCACACTTATGAATTATATTTAGTTTCTATAGGTTAAAGAAATTTCTTTACAGCAAAACTATTTCCAATCTCTATGTATCCCACACAAAAAATTATTTTCTTCTTTTCGGATGAAGTGTTATGATTTTTCTAAATGAGCATTATCAACTATTCACTCTTGTTTTGAATTTATAAGTTTTATATTTGAATCCAAACAATACGATTTTTCAATTCATATTGAAAAGTCATGGCCTTTCAGTCTAATCCCATCATAGGTGGACCCATTTATACATGATGGGATTGTTCAATTGTAATTATACTTGCTTTTATACTCATTTAATAACTTAAACGAGAGTTCATTATCATACATCTATTAGGAGCATATCACATCTCAATTAATGAATCATTTCTTTGAATGCATTTAGTATGATATACCCTAGGTTATATCTTATATTCTTGCTCTCCTTCAATCTCATTTATTTCATTATATTATTACTACATTAAATTCTCTACTTAAAAAATGGTAGCTATCTCTAAAAACTTTTTCATATAAGTAATCAATGAAATAAAAGACATTCCATTGTTCTTAATTCTCTTTTTAATTCAATTCAATTTACTTTTCTAGAATTGTTTCATAATATCGTATCTTGCATGATTTTTTGGTAATAATCTAAAATAACAAACCTTAAATTCAATTATAAAAAATTAGACAAGAGCTATAGAGGTCTATAATGCGGTTTCTTTTAATCTCAAGAGTCTTACATGATGTAATATTAGATCTTAATACTTATATTAATCCTTTTATGATCATTAATGCACACATGATATAAGTCATGCGGCGACATTATCTCATTTTCTTTTATCTTGTATTTATTTTATTTAGATAATACCATATAAATGTTAAGTCAAACATACATAATGTATCACTTATCTACTCTAACATTCATCTTTCAAAACTACATATGGTAACTCAAGATAGATATAATGACTATTTGATCTCTTCAATGCAATTTTCCTTTTATCTAGGACGACATTAATGGTTTTAAGTTTTTACTCTTAATTATCATTTAAATAATAAATCTTAAACTTATATCATCTCTAGTCATTATGAATATTAAAGGCAGTTGCTCTTATGAGAGTATCAATCTCTTATTTGTCTAACATATAGTTTTAACTTATAAGTGAAACGAATTCACACAAAGTATGCATATTTCTGGAAAAAAATAACAAAAAGTCAAACAATACCAACATTCATGTGACATTTAAATATGAAATTACAACTAATGAACATATATATAGAAATATTTATTAATTACATTCCAATATCTAGATAAACCTAATGACTTCAAATGCCCAATGCATGCATATTAGGAAATTAACTTTGTCATTGGGTATGTCACTATATTCTTTATAGATATATATGTTATGTTTAGTTTTTCTTGTGCAATTATATCTTTCACATAATTATATTTGGTATATATATGTTTGGTCTTATAATAGTATTTTGGGATTCTTTATTATAGGCAACCATTATTGTCTTTAATTATTCCTAAATTAACCAAAAATTTTCTAAACTACACAACTTCTTGTATTGTAGTTAAAAATGTTGTAAATTTAACTCCCATTGTAAATAATGTAACATAATATTGTTTTATTACTTTTTTTGGTGATATTACACTGTTGTTGAGTAAGAAAACAAGTGTTTTATTACCTTTTTTTTATAATATTATACTATTGTTGAGTAAGAAAATAAATCTCAAGAGTATATTTTCTTTCATCTAAATCTCCTCCCTAATCTACGCTCATAACCTTTTATACATTAGATGCTGCATTGATTACATAATATATACTCAATAGTACTTTTTAGATACCTTATTATTCTCTTTTACTACTTTTCAATGTGTTTATCTTAAACTAGACTGGTATTTGCTCACTATGTTAATAGAGTAGTAAATATCCAATCACATACACATCATGACATTTAAGAGATTTCCAACTGTACTGGAATAGGGAATTTTCTTTATTTGTTTCCTTTCTTGTGGCATCGATAGGCAAAGTTTATTGCTAAGGCATTTACGATTTGCAATTTTATATTTGAAAATGTTCAATTATCTACTGAATGTGTGTCATTTGAGAAAGTGACAATATTCTCTTTCAATAATCTTTTGAAGTTTTAACTCCAAGAATGTATATAGCTTATCCCATGTCTTTCATCTTAAATTTGGATGATAACTAATCTTGGATTTGTTTAAAAAAATACATAATCATCACAAGTAATAAAAATTTTATCCATATATAAAAATAAAATTGTAAATTTATCTTTGGATCATTTAATGCATATGTAATGGTCTTCATTATTTATATTAAAATCATAAGAAATGCTTATATTTAAGGAAATGAATGTACCATTACTTTGAAGGCTACTTCAGACCATAAATTGATTTCAATAATTGATAAACTTTATATTCTTGAAACTTACAGGTTGTTGCATATGAATTTCTTCTTTTAATTCTACATTAGAAAAATAGCTTTTATATTCAGTTGATATAATTCAAGATCCATATTGATTTCTATAGCCAAAATAAGATGGATTGAAGCAAATCTCATAATAGATGAATTTTTCTATAATAAATTTCTTCTTATTATGTATATCCTTTAGTTATAAGGCATGCTTTATATCTTTTAATAATGCCATCGATCTCTCATTTTGTTTTGAGAACCTATTTATTCCTAATCACTTTTCATTATTTAGAGAGATCAATCAAGTCCCTAACTTAATTTGAACTTAAGATTTCTTTCTTCATTACTTTCATTCATTCTTCTTTATTAGGGTTGTAAAGAGCCTCATTTACATTCCTTTATTTATATTCCTCTTGTGGGATAATCATGTAAACTTTCCTTTCAATTTCAAAATCATGTTGGGGAATATTTCACTGTTACTTTGATGTAATTGAGATTCATAAGAAACAAATTTAACAATGTCTTGATTACTCTTGCTTAAATTAGACACTGTAAGTAAATTTTCACCTGGTGTAAACATGAATTGATCTTAAATCAATTTTTTAATTTTTCTATTTTGTTCCCACTTAAATGAAGTCCTTTTACTTGATTTTCTGTAATAAAATCACTTTAATCAAGTGTCTTATGTAAAGATAGGTCTTTGATTATTTTGCCCTATCTTGGGAACTCATTTTATATAAATGTGTCATCTTAAAATTCAAATTTAGTTAATCTCCATTGCTTTATGCACTTATTAACATATACCCTTTTGAGTATTCAGAGTATCGAACAAAGATATTTTTCTTTCTTATAAGATCTTTTTTCCCATATTTATGAGAAATATTGCAAATAAAGGCAGCATAACTCTAAGGCCTTAAGTTTGTTATGTTAGGTTTTCTACCTATCCATAATTCATATGGGATACACGTAACTGATTTCATGGGTACGTGATTAAGTACACAAGTAGTTATTAGTAAGACTTCGCCCCAAAAGATAATTGATCAATTTTTCTTGTGACAGCATGAATCTATTCATTTATAGTATAATCTTTTTTTATCTTTTACTAATACCATTTTATTATGGGATTAGAGAAATAGTCAAATGTCTTTCTATTCTTTTTCATCACATAATATTTTAGACTTATTAGAAGATTATTATTGGCTGCAATCATTCCTCAATAAAATTATTTTCTTATCTAATTGATTTTTCACCAAATTCTTATACTTTATGAAGCAAATGATTCTAATTTGTGAAAAATTAAATAGAAATGATCATACCGAGTAAAATCATTTATAAAAGTGATGAAATATATAGATCCACTTCTTACCCTTACATTTATTGGGCTATTATTATGAATGTAAAGCTCGCATTCTCTCTCTAAATGGCTTTCTTGCTATTTTATTAACTAGATTTTACAAATATGTAAATCAGCTTAATTTAAAATGCCTAATAAGTCTTGTCTTGCTAATTGACTTATTCTATTTTGACCAATGTAATATAGTCTAATGTGTCAAAATATTATATCAAAATTAGAATTACTAGACTAATATTATTAATTAAATTAGAGCAATGAAATTATCCAACATAGTTCCATGAATATATCAAATATTTTCAAAATTCAAATCTATTATACCATTGTGGAATTTTATAATAAAACCAAGCTTGACTAAAACTAACCCAGAGATAAGATTCCATCAAATATTTGGATCATACAAAACCTTATGTAGGATTAAGGAACCACTACTATGCATGAATAACTTGTATGTGCTAATTACTTAAATAGTAACTTTTGAGTTGTCTCTCACATGAATCCATCATGTTATAAGTGGGGTTTTACAAAATCCTACAAAGTTATTCTTATCTCTTGCTACATGATTGGTTGATCTTGAGACTACAATCTATAAAGAATATAATTCGGTTGAAGAGATAGATCAAGAGATTGATAAGCTTAGAATTTATCATCTTTTCATATCAATTTTATGCCATATTAATGTTTAATTTCTCCAAATTGATGTTAAAGTGTCTAAATATCATTTACATTCATATATATGTGGATTGGAAGCAAAAACTTCAAGAAAATCCAAGAAATGGCTGATGAAAATCTAGAATTTGGACTAAAATGGCAGATCTATCACCCCAAGGTTTTACTCTTGTTCATCAACCCAGGGGACTAGAATGACGCTGTTTTACTCTTGTTTACCTAGAGTTTTACTCTCTGGAGACTAAAACGGTGATATTCATAAGGTGTTGCTTGACTACTGTTTAAGCGCCGTTTTAGTACGTAGTCCAGACAAAAGCAGCTACAACTTGCCCAACTTGTGCCCACTTGCCCTAGACATATACATGAAGCTCTGGGAATCAAAATTAAGGAAATTAATACCAGATTTGGGAGGAGAATTCAGATAAAAAATCTCTCCTCCTCTCTTCCTTAGTTTTTTCTTAGGTTTTCCTTTCTTTTTCTTTTCTAGCTCTTGTATATTGTAATTTCAAGTTGTTTTAAGGATTCTCAGGAGTTGTTTAAGGTGATTGAAGGTTCTCTAACACTTTGTATCATCATTTGGTGAAATCTAAACCCTTCTTTCCCTTATTTCATCTCCTTAATTCATATACATGCATGAATATGGGATTTTTTGATTTTAATCCAAATTTCTTGTATGTTTGTGATGTATGAAGCTTAATTCTAGCTTAAGACAGGTTCTGTGATGCCTTAAGTAAGTTTTTATTATAAGTTTGGATGATAATCTTTATTTATATGAGATCTTAATGCTTATTTTAAGTTGGCCCCTTAAAATAAGATCATAAATGGTTTAGAATCCGATAATCTCTACTTAAATCTTTGAAAAAATCTGTAAACAATATGGTTTAATCCTTGGATCCGAGAAATCTACCTTGGTTATCATTAGGGCACTAATCTTGAATGAAATTTAGGATTAGAACTTCTTAAACTTTAAGCCTAATGCCTATTAATTGATGAAATA
>JAOXYD010110115.1:0-11491 GCA_028565735.1 Pinacopodium congolense
GAATATTTACATGGAGTTTGTTTTGGGTAACTTAGGAACAAAACTTTGTAGGGTAAGTTAGGAACAAAACTTTTTTTTTCTACTACTTGTCATCTACAAACAAACGATCAAACTGAAGTGGTAAATAAAACACCAGGTTCTTTAAAACATAGGAAGAATCTTTTCCATTCATTGAATTTGCTTACAATTGAACCATACATAGTGATACTATTTTTTCACCATTTGAAATTATTAATGGCTTTAACCATTGTCTCTGTTAGATCTTGTTCCATTGCTAATAGGTGAAAGAAAAAACTTGCATAGTAAGAAGGAAGCTGAGTTAGTGAAAAGGCTTCATGAAAAGGCAAGGCAGAACATAAAAAGAAAGACACAACAATATCAAAAGCAAGCTAATAAAGGTTGAAAGCAGGTGTTAGTTAAACTTGGAGATTGGGTTTGGGCACACTTTTTAAAAAGGAAAGGTTTCCCAACAAATAGTAACCTAGGTTGTAGTAACGTGGAGGTGGACCATTTCAAGTGATGGAAAGGATCAATGAGAATGCATAGAAGATTGATTTGCTAGGTGAATATAGTTTTCATACTACTTGCAATGTTGTTAACTTATCTGCTTTTGATTTTGTAGAAGAAGAAGCTAATTTGAGGACAAATCCTTTTGAGGAGATGAGAAATAATGGAGATCAAGCATCACAAGTGGCTTTAGTCAAGGTAGAAGGAGTAGGGCATGTTGGATAGCTTGGGTAGTAAGGAAAAACACTTAAACAAATTCAATAAAGTGTTATTAGTGAAAAAGATCCATTGGAGAATCTGAAAGGTCTGATGACACAATTGCAGGCTAAACATGCTAAAAGACTCTTTAACAATTTTATGGTGGATCTATATGTAAGAGAAGAAGCTAAAACATTTAGAGACACGTCAATTAATTTTATAATGATGATTGAAAGCTTGAAGCAATTTGTTAGACTTATTGAAGAGGGTTGGACCTTTTGTACAACTTGAAATAGCTCATTTGTTACAACTAGGCTATTTTGAGCATTTTTGGGTCAACTGCTTAGGCTTTGTATTTTATTTCATTAGAAAATATATTTATTCTAGATAGTACTTAATTCAGTGTATTCTAGCCTTAAATAAGCCTATTTGCATTTTAGGCTTGTTTTTAGGATTAATCAATTTGTTTTTTAATAAAAAGAAAGATATATTATGATAAAAAGAGGTCTATACAAGATGGATCTAAATACAATAAGAAGCTGAGACCCTAAAAGAAAAAAGAAGGAAAGCACAACCAAAAAAAGCTTCAACAACTGTCTTAGCTAAGGGACAGTGCACAAGTTGAGGGCCTAGGGTTTAAATCCAATGTTTAAACTGACCAAATTCAAGGTCCCCAATTTACATCTAAGGGGTTTGTCATATTTATCAAACACAACTATAGGTTTAAAGATGTTAAACCCCTGGCCAACTGCTTGTTGAACATGACATGTGCCTTCATTTTGGCCTTTTCTTTTTTGAACCTGTAGATGGGGTTTTGAAGCATTTTCTTTGAGGCTTTGAAGCCATAATTTTATAGTGCTTTCTCTTCTGGGAGGTGGGCATCTCGTCATCCTTATGAGAAGAGGGGCTACATCATTGTTGGTTGGAACCTTTAGGAATAACTATATCTATAATGGGGCAATCATTCAAGGGAGAACCACTCCTTACTTTTACATTGCTTAGGGGGTTTGTATGTCTAGATGTAGTTGCAAAGTGCACATCCTCATTCTTCTTTCGATTCCTAGATCTGAATGGGCTCACTTTTAGTGGAAAGGGAGCTCTTCTTATAGGGCCTCCTTCTAGAATAAATTCTTTGTAATAAAGCCTCCCGTCAGGAATGAACTACCTCTCTATGAACACCTGATAATAGAAGAGAAGTTAGGGGCAACATACAAAGGTTAGCTTCTTATAATTCCAATGGAGATTAATATTGCTACATTGAAAACTAGCATTATCTAACTGATAAGAAAGAAACATCTCTCTCACTAGCTGCCATGTATTGCTTAGGAGAAGTTGTGCACTGGTTGGTTTATCCCTGAAAGTTTTTTCATTACTCTCCTTCCATAAAATGTATACATAAGAGGAAAACAAAATCTTGAGTAAGGTGCTCATTGGACTGTCTTTGGGTAAGCTAAGATATCCAGTGACATGTTGAGAGAAAAGAGCCTGGATGCCAAGTTTCACAGCAAAGTTGCATGAGCCTAGAGCATAGGCTTTGGGAGTACTCATAATTGAAGAAAAGGTGATCATGGGTTTTTGCATTAGACTTGTATAGACTGCAAAAGTTTGGGCACTTAGTGTAACTCAGTTTGTTCCTAATTGGTAGTTTGCCTTTAAGAGCTACCCAGAGAATAAATCCATGTCTAGGAAGGATTTGTGCTAACTAGATCAGATTTGCCCAGGAAGTGGGAGTTGCTAGATGGGTAAGACACTGGTAAGTTTCCTTATTGGAGAAGCAAGTAGATCTACCAACCCATTCAAGATAGTCTAGTAGAGAGTTATGGGGCTGGTAGGGACTACTAATTTGTCTTAGCTTAAAGAGCTCAAGCAAATTTGCTTAGGGCCAACTCCAGGTATTATTAAGCATGGTATTAGATACTTCTCTATTCTTATTCAACCCAAAATCATAAATAATGTGATTAGAAAAGGTATTTTGTAGAATGCCAGCTGGGTACTAAGGGTCAGACTATAGAAATACAGGCTCTCCGGTCCCAATTTTGAATATGAACTTGTGAATGAAAGTATTTGTAGTCCTAAAAAAATCTTTTTCCAACTCCAAGAATACTTAGAAGAAGGGGAGTAAGACAAAAAAAAACTTATATTTTTTAGGCTAACATCATGAACCCACCTTACCTAAAGGGCTTTGGCATAAGAAAACAGGATCTAGATACTCTTGGCTATGAGAACTTTGTTCCAAGGTTTAACATTCAACATAGGCTAGCATACCTCCTCCCATTTTACTTTAGAATGAATCAGGTTAGAGGTGAAGGATCCTGACCAGAGGAAGTTCCTCACTGTTTTCTCAATCTATTTGATAACTGCCGAGGGAAGGAAAAAAAGGGAAGACCAAAAGACATGGAAGGAGTTTAGGATTGAATTAACACGTTGGAGCTTGCCTACAAAGGATAGGGATTTGTTTGTTCAAGTGCATATTTGGTTCTCAATTTTTTCCAAGAGAGGAGAGTAGTCAGGTTTGGTTAATTTGGAAGAGATAAGGGGAAGGCCTAGATACCAAACAGGTAGGGTGCTGATTAGGAATCTCGAAAGCCTAGACACTAAGGCAAGAAGAGGGGAGGATGACTGAGCAACAAAAGCTTGGCTTTTAAGGAGATTTAAGGATAGGCCAGAGAAGGAGCATAATAAGGTAAGGGCTTGAAAGAGGGTGATGATGACAGGTGAATTAGCCCTATAGAACAGGAGCAAATCATCAGCAAAACAGAGGTGACTAAGTGAAAGTTTCTCACATTTCTAGTGATAGGAGAAGTTGGAATGGGAGAAGTTGGGTTGGGTTAGGGGAACACCCGAGTGATTACCTTCGCAGATCTAAACGCGCTCACAAGGGGCACAATAAGAATAAGACCAATAAAGACTTCATAAGATACCATTTAAGCTGTAGATCGTAATGCTCCTAAATAAGGAATATTTCGAATATAGAAGAGTGAAAGTTCCCAACAATCAACCAGTTGATCATACCTTTCTATGAATTGTACGAGCACATGCTCTATCAGCCCCCATCTCGTTTACAGCTCTATACCCCAACTTACTCTGGTTTTTATTCCTCCTATTCCTCGGTAAGCGGATCATGGGAGCATGGGGGTATCCGCTTTGACTGATAGAAAATCTCTCTTTTGTCTTTCCTGACCAACAAAAAATCACAATTGGAAAAGTGGTTCTTTCTGAGGTCGGATACATCTTTATCTAAGGAGCCGGTCAACGAAGCCTCCGGATCAAATAAAGATGTGCAGTACTTTCTAGGATGAAACGAAGCTGAGCCACTAGTGGAGTGTCGAAGGAGACCTACTATACGACTGGATTAGTAACCAGTGAAATACCAAAAAAACGACATCAAATTTCAATAAACTGTTGAAGCTATCAGTGTGATTGATAAGACAAGTATCAAGGGATTTCGATAGACTAATCTCATTTTCGAATTCTCTTGCGACAAGTTCTAGCACTAGAATGAGTTCGTTGACTGAAGCAATCCATCTTGATGACGAATTCCGCGATAACAAGAAATCGAAATGAATCGTTTGATGTCTGATCGTTGTCTCCTCTTCCATTCCCAATGAACAACATGATCCTGACCTATCATTTGTTCAATTTGGTCAATCTGATACTTGACTTAGTTAACTCTTTTCTCTTTATGTTCCCACTGATGCATAATCGATAACGAACCTGAATGGCTTTTTTAGGTCCAATCCATCTCTTCTTTTTTTTGTTGAGGCAATTCTTACTTGTTCATCGTCAACTAATCTAGCTCCTGAAATAGATGACATTCTTAATCCTTCCTTTGACTAGTCTTTTTGGCTGGAATCATAAATGCTTGTCTCCTTTCTGATGATTTTTTCTATCGGTTGAAGTTTAGACTGGGAAATTTGTAACCTTTTTACAAAAAGTTAAGATAGCACAGAAGGTCAGATGAACAAGTAGGGGGACAACGGGTCTCCTTACGGGCCATAAGTAGTTTTAAAGAATGGGTTGGTTCTCTATTGACTAGGATTGCTACAGAAGGGGTTGAGATACACTCATGAATCGACCAAATAAAAGTAGGAGGGAAATACATCACTTGAAGGGCATGGATAACAAAGTCCCAATGAATTGAATCATAGGCTTTCTTAATGTCAATTTTAAAGGTACAATGATGATGTCCATTATCAATGTGATAGTTACGTAGTATTTCATGTGCTAGCAAAATATTGTCACTTATTATTTGGCCTTTAATAAAGGTAGATTGATTCCTACTGATTAAGGTTAGGAGGATTCGTTTGATTCTATCTGCAAGAAGTTGGCAATGACTTTGTAAATCATGTTACAATAAGATATAAGCCGAAATCTTCTGGACTACTTCTGCCCATTCCATTCAAGAATCCTTTTACGACCAAAAATCTAAGGTCACCTAGTTGAAAGAAGGGGACAAAAATACTAAATTCTTCCACCATTTCCTCCTTGCTAAAAGAAATAGATCCTCTATCACCTCTCTAGAGGGTCCTAACAACTTATTTATATCTCATCCCTCAGATATTAAACAACACTTTTTCTAGTTCTTCAAAGACACATTGGGGGAATCATTGTCCTCCTTCTCCCAGGCTTAGTACCTTGTGTAGATATGTTAAGTGTTGGCTCCCCCCTCCCCCCTAATTAAGCAGTTATGTGCTCCCTTTTCTGAAACTAACACTAAAAAAAAGCCTTTTTTTAGTTTCCATCCCTCCAAAGCTTTTGGACTTAATGGGTTCAATGGCCTGTTCTTTCAATAGACTTGGGACACCCTTGGTGCTAATCTTACCGTAACTGTCTTAGATTTCTTCATTCATGGGAGGCTTTTGAAGGAGGTTAATGCTACCTTTATCACCCTTATTCCTAAAACTCCTTCCCCCTCCTTAGCTTCGGACTTTACGCCTATTTCTTGCTGTAATATGCTATACAAAGTCATCGCTAAATTTCTTGATGACCTAATCAAGCCTGTTCTTCCTACCCTAATCAGTGCCAATCGGTTAGCCTTTATTAAAGGCAGAAGGATAGGCAATAATATCCTCCTTATTCAAGAGATTTTTCGAAACTATCATATTGATAATGGTCATAATCGATGCACCTTCAAGATCAATCTCAAGAAAACTTATGACTCCATCTAGTGGGATTTTGTCCTTTAAGCCCTCCATGCGATGTCCTTCCCTCCCCCTTCATCCAGTGGATCAAAGAATGCATCTCCACCCCCACTTTGACTATCCAGGTCAATGGTGAACCTACCAACTTCTTTAAGTCTACTCGTGGTCTAAGGTAGGGAGACCCTCTATTCCCTTACCTATTCATCATTTGTATGAAAGCTCTCTCCCAAATTATTCATTTCCATACATCCTCTCACTCTAATTTATTTTACCACTAGAAGTGTGTTAGACTCCAACTCTCTCATTTGTGTTTTATGGATGACCTTCTCCTCTTTTGTAGAGCTGACTCTCCTTCCATTCATACTCTTTTCCAAGCCCTCACTCCCTTTTGTTCCCTTTCTAGCTTATCCATAAACCTTCTTAAAATTCAAGCTTTTTATTGCCCTTATTTCACCCTCCTTCTCTACTCTTACTTATAGGCTGACGAGCTTTTCTATTGGTTCTCTCCTTGTTAAGTACTTAAGATTGCCTCTCATTACCACTAAGCTCAGGCGCTCTGGTTGCTCCCCCATTTTAGCCTAACAAATCCATTCTTTTGCACGTCGTCTCCAACTGATTAATTACATTTTTAACTCCTTCCATGTTTATTGGTCTTCTCTCTTCCTCCTACCTATTGGGGTTATTAAAGAGGTGGAAAAAAAGGTTTGGAATTTTCTTTGGTCTGTTACCTCCTCCATTAGCCACATTCCAAAGTTAAATAGGAGGAAGTTTGCCATTAGAAATTCAAGGGTGGCCTAGGCATTAGACTCCTGAAGCCTTGGACCAAAGTGCTACTAGCTAAGAGAATTTGGATCTTTTTTTCTTATGCTAAAGCCTTTTATTTAGTGAGTCCATAGTGTCATTCTACAGCATAAAAGCTTTTGGTCTTACTCTTCATCTTAGTAGGACTCATTTCAACCTTAATTTGGATCCAAATTCTTTCTAAACCTTGTTTCAACAAAATTTAATGAATTTTTCATCAAATTGCCTGAGAATTGAAATTAAAAACACTAAAAAATCAAGTAAAAATCACATAAAACTAATAAAATATTAAGGAAATCATAGTCTAATTAAAACACACTAACTTAAAGTCCTATCACACACACAAAAATAAAAACACACATAATTACCTATCTAATAACAATAATTACCATTTGAGCTATGATTGAAAAATGAAAGAGTTCTAACTGACTCTTTAGCTGAACTCAAAATGTACAACTATGCTTGTTGCCCATTCACCTTGAAAGTTAAGTGACCATTGCTTACTTCGATAGCACTAAATAGATAAATTTTTGTCACTTCATAGGGACCTGTCCATCTTGATATGAAATTCCCAAGAAACAACTTCAATCTCGGGTTATATACTAGGACCTTATCACCAACCTTGATTTCTCTTTGAATGATATGCTTATCATGCAATCTCTTGGCTCTCTCTCTGTACAATTTAAAGTTTTCATAAGCATCAATGCGAAAGTCATCCAAATCATTCAATTACAAAAGCCTTTCTTCAACAACTTTCCTTGAGTCAAAATTCAGGAAATTAGTAGCCCAATGATGTTCCAATTCAATAGGTAAATGAAAAAACTTTTCATATACAAACTTATATAGAGACTTTCCTATGAGTTTCTTGAAAGTAGTTTGATAAGCCCACAAAAGATCATCCAACTTTAGTCACCAATCCTTTCTCAAAGAACTAACAACCTTTCCTAAAATTTACTTAATCTCTCAATTTGAACTTTCAACTTGACCACTCATCTGAGGATGATAAGGTGTAACAACCTTATAGATTGTCCATAGTTAGTCAAAATGGAATCAAATTGTTTATTGTAAAATTATGTTTCTCTATCACTGATAATTATTTTTTATGTCCCAAATTTTGTAAAAATGTTCTTCTTTAGCAAATGAACTACACCTTTAGCATCATTAGTTGAAAGCACAACTACTACTTCAACCCATTTACTATAATCCACAATCACTAATATTGGTTAGAGTATGATCACGGGAATGGTCCCATAAAGTTAATACACCAAACATTAAAATTTTATAATACCAAAATGTTGTCCAGTCGTATTTTGTGTGTCCTCGAAATATTTACAACCCTTTGGCGATTGTTATAATATATAACAAAATGAAATGCATCTTAAACAAGGTTAGCCAATACAAACTACACTACAACACCTTATGTGTATTCCTAGTGGAAGTGTCCTCCAGTCTCACGAAAATGATAATAGCTTAAAATAGAGGAAACTTTCTTTTTAGGCACACATCTCTGAATTATTCCATCAACACATATCTTGGGTAGAAAAGGGTCATATCAAAGATATCTCTTAACCTCTGAAAAGAATTCATTCTTTTGTTAGTAAGAAAAGTCAGGAGGTAGAACATTGCCAACCAAATAATTCAGAAAATCCACATACCAAGCTAAGGTAAGTATAGCTAGAAAGTGTTCTTAAGGAAAAACTTCCTTAATGTCTTGGTCTTCTTCTTTCTCCATCACTAATTCATCCAAACAAGACAAATGGTCGCCATAAAATTTTATTTTCCTTTCTTGTCTCTAATTTCAATGTCAAACTCCTATAAAAGGGGAACCAATCGAATCAATCGCAGTTTGACATCTAGTTTTTTTATGAGATACTTCAAAGCTGAATGATCCATATAGACTATGACCTTTGAAAGTACTAAATAGGACTGGAACTTATCAAATACGAACACTACAACAAACATTTCCTTCTCAATAGTAGTGTAATTATTCTAAGCATCATTCATAGTACGACTTGCATAATAAATTAGATGGAAGTTTTTTCATGCCTTTTGCCCAAGACCAGCACCAACTGCAAAGTCAATTGTATTGCACATTAAGTCGAATGAAAGGGACAAATCAGATGATACCAAAATAAGTGCACTAGTAAGCTTCTCTTTTAACAATAGCAAAGAACACATACATTTATCATTAAAGTTAAAGATAACATATTTGGTCAATAATTCAATAAGGGTTTAGATATCTTGGGAAAATCCTTGATAAGCACCTATAGAATCCAATATGTCCTAGAAAACTCAAAATTGCTCTAACTAAATTAGGAGGTGGAAGTTGAGCAATAACTTTAACTTTTACTAGATCTATCTTTATTCCTTTACTTGAAATTTTGTGACAAAAAATAATACACTCTTGCGCCATAAAATGACATTTTTTTCAAATTTAAAAACCAAGTTGGTCTCTTCGTATTCGCTTAATACTTTCTCCAAATTTTCCAAATATGCATTGAATAATGTGTCAAATCTGGAAAAATCATCCATAAAGACTTTGATGAAAATCTTTATTATGTCCACAAAAATTACTACTATACATCGATAAAAAGTGGTAAGAGCATTGCATAAGCCACAAAAGGCATGTAGATATGCAAATGTGCCATAAGGACATGTAAATGTTATCTTTTCTTGATCCTTAAGGGTAATAGGAATTTGCTAATACCCACTATACGTATATAAGGTATAATATCTATACTTAATTTTTCAATTATTTGATCTATGAAGGGTAAAGTAAAGTGGTCCTTTTGTGTGGCATCATTTAACTTGCGGTAATCAATACGCATACGCCATTCATTTACTTTTCTTATGGCAATCAATTCATCTTATTTTTTCATTATAGTAGTTCCTCCTTTCTTAGGTACTACCTGAACTGGATTTTCCCACATAGCGTTAGAAATTGGAAACATAATAACCGCATCCAAGAGGTTAACTACCTCATTCTTTACCACTTCCTTAATATATAGAGCCTAAGCTATGGTTGGACTAAAGATTTACTTCCTTCTTCTATAAATATTCTATGACTACAAATAGCATTTTGATGCTCTTAAATAACTCTCAACAATCTCTCCTTCATTGTATCAGTTAACAATGATAAAATAAGCACAAACAATTGCGATGGAGTTTGCAAAAAGGCATACTTCAACTATAAGGGAAGAGATTTGAGCTCAAGACTTGGAGGCTCTTCAAGAGATGGCTTTGGAAGGGATTGAATTAGTGACATACAAAGGCTTCAACCTTCTAAATTGAATCCAACTAAAGGTTTCCGTACCAACTTCTAGTTCCTCCAACATTCTTTGGCTTCCTCTTCCTCTATTTCCAATAAACATGAAAGAATTAATGACTTTTGCAAAGGATCTAAGCAAAGATACTTAAATGGAATTCACTTCGATAAAGTTGCATGAATCTGAGGTGGAGAGATGCTTCATTGTTCTAAACATATTAAACTCAATATTTTCATCTTAGAGTCTGAGAATGAGCTTTTCTCTATTTACATTAATTAGTGACTTGGTAGTAGTCGTGGCCTTCTCAAAATGATAGGCACCTTGTCGTCCTCTTCCATATCCAAAATAAGGAAATTAATAGGAAAAATAAATTTATCAACCTTTAAAAGAACATCCTCAATGATTCCTCTTGGATTGGTAACAAATCTATCAGCTAATTGTAATGAGACTGTAGTTAGTTAGGTTTTTCCAATCTTAACTTCTCAAAGATAGATAAGGGCATTAGATTAATCCTCACTCCAAAATCCATTAAAGCCCTATCTATTTGTAAGTTACCAATATGAAATGGTGAAACTACTAGACTCAAGGAAGTAACTTCTTCAAAAGAATAGTATAACACTCTTCATTGAGCTTAAACCGTATCATAATCCTCTAATTATCTCTTCTTGGACAAATTTTTTTTCAAAAATTTAGCATATGAGGGAATTTGAGTGATTGCTTCGAAAAATGGGATATTGATATATAATTATTAAACATTTTCAAAAATTTTCCAAATTACTTATTGAGGTTTGTATTCTTCAACCATTGAGGGTAAGGAATCCTAGGTTTGTAAGGTTGTATACTTAGGTCAGCAAATAACCTAAGTGGCTTATTAGAGCTTTCACCCTCAATCATTATTCTAAATACTTGTACAAATAGGTGGAAATCACCGGTTTGTACTGTATCTGCCCATAGATGGTACATATAGATCATAGCGACTTAAAATTATGTTTCATACTAGTAAAACTAGATCGTATAGGTCAAAAATTAGTGAAATTCAAAACACTGACTTGATATTAGGCTGATATTGTAATTTTAAAAACTTTCAGTCTAAGGAGTCACACTCGTGACTTGACTAGTCAAAGATTATGCAAAATCGAAATGCTGATCCAATACTGGACTGATATTTCAATTTAAAAAACTTTCAGTCTAAGGAGTCCGCTTGTGACTTTAATCCAGCCCCATGAACTTTTTGATTAATTAAAAATAATAATAACATAATAAAAAACAAAGAAATGAACTTGCATGGCCTTGATTTGGTTTTATTTAGTTAGTTTTCAAAATTGATTAGATATGTTATTTTAAAAATAACTATTTTAAATCATTTTGATATTTATTTATTTTAAAGGTATTTTCAATTTAAAATAAGTTTATTAAATAATTACAAATTTGTAAATAATTTTATTTTTAAAATAATTTGATAAATTTTAAATTGTTATTAAAATAAATAATTAAATTATCATAGTCATAATTTTTATTAGTAATTAATATTTAATAATTAAATAATACATTATTAATAATCATATTATGACATAAAAA
>JAOXYD010110135.1:0-11491 GCA_028565735.1 Pinacopodium congolense
ATATCAATCCTCGTGGGATCGATACCGTTCTTTACTACAAGTACGACTCGTATACTTGCGGTTTTGAGCGTAAAACTAGTAGTTGTAGTTTGGCATCAACAATTGGTTGTTATATTTAACTACAAGTAGGCTTATTATAACCTTTAATGTATGTTTATATGAGGTTTCAAGCATGCCATAAAGAGTCACATT
Source organism: Pinacopodium congolense (assembly GCA_028565735.1). Taxonomy (NCBI): domain Eukaryota; kingdom Viridiplantae; phylum Streptophyta; class Magnoliopsida; order Malpighiales; family Erythroxylaceae; genus Pinacopodium; species Pinacopodium congolense. Next base: position 193 of record JAOXYD010110135.1, read on the forward strand.
CATTAGCCTTAAAACACATCGTTAGTTATATATTTGGAACAACATTATGGTCTTTCCTACTCTGCTTCGTTTAAAACAAATTTAACTTAAGTACAACTAGAGGCAAGTTTACCTATTAGCAAGTAATATAGAGGATTTAAATTAAATCTAGGTTTTTATTTCAAGATGATTTAATTGCAGCTATTAAGTCACTTAGATTGTAATTATCCAGGAAAGTCATATTGGCTGTTTGATTAAATAAAAAAAACTAAAAAAACTAAATCATTTTTAATTAATTAAAATGAAATAAAAATTCTATTGAAAATTAAAAAATAAAATATTTAGCTAAGGTTTTTGGGTTTTAATGATTCAATAAAGTTAAAAATGATTTTATTTTTTAATCTAGGGTATCTTCACAAAATCAAGACATAGTTATGGATCCTATTTTTCGATCTTTTAACAAACTTGGGTAATAAAAATATAGATTAAGAAATTTAATCTTAAAATTCTTTATTTCAGAATTAACACCCTCACAATTAATTAGAGTTTGGTCATTCATTGATTTATACAGCGTTGTTTAATGAATTTTCTAATATTAAGGTAGAGTTTTTAGATCCTTAGCTATCTATGACTATACTTTAACTAGGGAGCTTGTAAAAAGAATTAAATACTTAAATAAATAGATGTTAGCATACAAATCATGTAGAGTAAATTAATTAAAACATCTACTAACTAAGCTTTAGATAATAAAAAAAAATAGTTATGCATATCAATTAATCAACGCAAAGTATGAAATATAAAACACATGTCTATTAATTAAAGTGAAAATAGAGTAGGATACAAAGGAATTAAAAGTTCAGAAATCACTATAACACTCTCCTAGCTAGTTTCTAGCTTTAAGTCACGTACACCAATTCCTTCAATCCTCAAAATCTACTTTGAATGAATAATATAATTGATTAAAAGTAAAACCTATTGATATCCTAAAGCTATTGTGAAAATTGGAATACTATGAATAAAGTTCTAGAAACATCTAATAATAATGGCTACTAGGTCCCTAAGATATGATATATATATCTCATATAATTTTAGAGTTGACTTCAATGTTAATTGTCCCATTTATCTTTTGATCCTTTATAGCAACACACATTTAGAGACTTTAGTAGCAAGGAATTGAACATCAATGGCACTATTTATCATGCATATTATTCTCTTCTAATGACATTAATTATAGTTGGAAGATGATAGGAATGACACCATAATGACACAAGTTGTTCTTTCGGAAAATGCACTACAGTTGGTCCTTGTTGTAAAAATTTCTTCCTTGGAATAAAGCTATAAAATAAATAATAACACACATAATTTAGTTAAATTTAACGCTAAAATAAGGTTAAAGACATAAAAAATCACACTAAAAAAACCTATAAATTATACCGTTATCAATTCCCCTAGACTTAAACTACTATTTTTTCCTTAATGACCAAAATCCATAATCCAATCTCAAGTGAAAAATAATCATAGAAAAATTATCAATCTCATCAAACATAACCATTGAAATGTCTTGATTAGTCATTCAATCATTAAAGTTTATCAAGATGATACCTAATTAATTAGCCATATCAATTTGAAACTAATTACTCAAATCAAATTGTAAGTGAATTCAATTTACTTTAGACTTCTTAAAACTTCAACTCAATTCATGAATTTCATTTTCATGTATAAAATGAATACACATAAAGTAGTATGTTTGAACTTTAGAGAATATTCACGTCCTTTGTTTATTTATATAACATAAACTTTAATTGTGAGCTTTAATGGCTTAGTTTAAAGGTCGTCTATTCTTTTTATAAAAAGGTAAACATCTTGTCATGAATATCTCTTGTTATAGAACTAGGTCAGCATCATCGACTTGTACAAACAACAGCTTTAGCTTCAACCATTTTATTTTGGTATGAAGCCAATAGAGTGAATTTAGCTTTAGCCCACTTATTCAAAAAAGCATTTTTACTGTATTTTTTATTTTTCTTATTATTTTAGGATAAAAATGTTCAAAAGAAGTCACAATCACCCATGCATAAATAATTCACACACAAAAATCATAATGTTCATCAAGTATTCATCTTCTAAAATTTTAAAGTAAATTAAATTCACTTCTTTGGAAATAATCCTAATTATTCCCATAAAAATATAAAATTACCAAAATAATCAAATTCATGATGAATAATTTCAATGATTTGCTATTAAAATTTTTTCCACAATTATTATTCATTTAAAAAATTATAATAAGATTGATATCACCATTAGGTTTACAACAATATTAAGTGTAAAAAAAACATTGAATCCTAGACCACTTCCTTACACTTAAAATGAACATTGTCTCCAATATTCAAAATCAAAATAAAAACAATAATGGAAAATGGAATAAGAATACTCCCCTGAATTATATACGACATATATTTCCATTTGACTGCATGGGGGATTATTGTAATTAATGGAAAACCGCTGGAAAGGAATATAAAAAGCTAAAAGAGACTGTAAAATAATAAATCTCCACTTTTATAAATATTATCAAGTGTACATCAACGAGTATGGGATATAAAAATGAATACAATGAGAACAAAAATAACATAAATGATCAAAATAAAATGTTCGATCACAAAGCTTCTACATATTAATTCTAGAGTATTTAGGGGGTAGATGATCCTATAATTGATCTATTTGACCTCCACGCGATCCCATCTGATTCTAAATGCAATCCATTTAACTTAGCATGTTGGCTACACCATGCTCTATGCTTAAAAAGAACTACAAAGTGGCAATTGTAGGTGGCTCACAAGGTATGAGAGTCGGAGGGATGATTATGAGTAACGATTGTGAGCTTAGGGGTACCTTAGAAGATATGCTATCATCACCACTCTCCTCGGGAGTAATACCTAAGCTAGATGGATTGGAAACTCTCTCATCCTTGTGTAATGGGTGCACTTAAAGGTTGCTTCATAAACCTCGAACTTGAGAATACTTCTACATCTTAAGTGTGACATAAGAGATCACTGACATACCATGCTATTGCACAAGTACCTCACCCTCAAATTTGACCTTAAAATTAATAAAAATCCTAGTTAGTAAGCATGGGATTTAGAAATTCTTTTTTAAATGCTACATCTGATTTATGTTACGCATATAAGGGTTAAAAACTGGCCAAGGATACCCAAGTGAGGATGCCAATCCCATAAAGCATCTTATACAGCATATATGAGTTTAAGAACTGCGTTTTATTGTGTCCACTAGCCCTAGTTAGAATGTTGGTGCTTACCATAGCAACTATCATTCTCTCCTTTGCACCTAACTGAATAACGAGAAATGCCCTTAAAATGGCTATTCTACTGAGACCTAGGGCATTACTAGCAATTGCAATTGAAAATTTTGAGTAAAATATAACCAAATCACCATGCAATGTATCCTTCTATTTCTTGTGTACATTGGTGTCATTGAGCACTACTAGGAAAGACGAGTAAGGACTAAGGGGTATCTCGAATGAATGAAAAATCTTTATCATGTCCAACTTCCACTTTTGCTCTACGTTTACCTAGAACTCATTAGCCAAAGTGGGGTGATATTGGCCTTCTAAGTGAATACGACCTCCCATTCCTATACTCGAAAATCACTAGCAATATTGAGCTCTATCGCTATTGTAGGAGTCATTAAGCACTCCATGATGATATCATTACCATGATGGGCCTCGTACCATTCCAAAGGCTCCCTCATAGAAAATTAGGTCTCCTTAAACACAATGCTTTTCCTTGAAGTAGATGCTAGGAATAGCCTTAAAAACATCTAAACCCAAAAGGTGTAAAGATTATAATAAATAATGAGAGAAAAGGAGTTGGTGCCATTGATAGTGTTGGTTGACAGTAATTACATTAAAAAGTTGTGGAAATAAGGGTTACTTACGATTAAAGTGAACACTGAGATTGACAAAAAGGACAAAATAGTCAAGAATATGGTTAAATCCAGTGAAGAATGGGTTGAATAGAGCAACAAACATGAATCTAAGGAAGGAGAACTATGGTTATTAAGAGGGAAAGTGAAGAAAATAAAAAAATTTAGGGTTTTTATTAAATAACATTGTATCTGGGAAAAAGTAGGATTTAATGGGGGTTCACAATGATTATAATGATTCTATTAAAGCCCATACTAATGTCCTTTATTCATAGATTAACAGAGGATTGGAAAAATTAAAATGATGTCATTTTAATAGGCTTTAAATGATTTGTCTAAGATTTTCCTATAAGCTTATCTTTAACTCATGGACCATAGAAAATAATAAGATTATACATATAAATTGTTAAAAAAAGTTGAATCCTAAGCAATGAAACTAAAGAAAATAATTAAAGGGACACTAAACAGAAGGTAACTAACCTAAATGATAAATTAGGGAACTAACCTACTAAATGAAAGGTAATAAACTTAAGTGATGAACTAGGGAACTAACCTACTAAATGAAAGGTAACAAACCTAAATGATAAACTAGGAAACTAACCTAAGCATGCATGAAAAGCAAATAAATTTACAATTGATTTTCTTCCCAATAACAACTTTTTAAAGGTCTTTAGTTGGAGCCAATCATTAGGAAATATTACTTGTTTTCCTAGGTCCATCATCTAACTCTTTCTTTTCATCCTTTTCATAATGGTTTTCAATTTTTTTATGGTTTCCTATAGCAATCATTGGATTCCTATGCTCACTATTTTCACCTTTCATGAAACATCATGATAAAAATTTTGATGCGTAACCCTTGACCTATGATCAAAGGTTGTAATGCCAAAAAATCCATTGTTCTCTAATACTTCCTCTTCATCTTTAATTTCCTTACTCACTACAGCCTATTCACCATCCTGATTTTCAATTCCAAATTGGAATAAGAAGCTTCCAACTCCTATTAATTAACCTTGCTCCTAGTTATATACTCATTTATTAATTTGGACATTCATAGTATCAGATCATCCTTATGTTGCTATTGATGATATAATGGTGAAGGTAGTTTAAAGTGTGTCTTATTATGTCAAGAATAATCAGGGTGATCTATTCAATTTAATGTTCAAGTATCTTCTAATTGTTCTTCTTGGCCACTCCAACCACTTCCCTAATCATTCACCCTAATTAGCATCGTTATATCCTAGTTTCACTGTTATAAATCCTTGATAATAGAGCCAAAAACTTGTTATTGTCTTTCTGACTCTAATTTTTAATCCAATCTTAATTTCAGACTAACTTAAGGCAAATATACATAATAAGAAGTAATATAGTGGACTTAAATTGTGTCCAAGTTATCATTTTACGAGGATGTAACTACCACTACTAGGTCAATCAAATCATAATTACTTAGAGAATTATGATTGGTTTATTAATTAAATTAAAAAATGTTAAAGTAACTAAATCTCTTTCAATGATTGTAAAAGAAATCAAAATGCAATTAAGAATTACCAAATCAAATGTATAGCTAAGTTTTTTTTCTATGATTTAAATGAGTTACATATTCAAAAGTAAGGATAGAGATAAGACTATTATTAAGTGCTTCTTTATTATTGTTGAAAAAGAAAAAAAATCAAAAAAATTGAAAAAAAAAGAGGAGAAGAAAAAGAATCACATTTAGTGGCAAAAATAAGTGTTGCGTAGTTTGTTTTATCCATTTACTTGTCTCAAAAGTCACTTTGTGTCCTATTGAATACTTAGTATTCTATGAATGCTTGTGATGAAACCTTTTATACCCTTTTTGAGATACCTTATCCATAACCCCATTACAACCCTTAGCAAAGTTCTTTTTGATCTATTTGTTCATGTAATCACTATAGAGGAGAATTGGTGTATTTGCAAGCTTATGGAAGTGTACTTTCCTAAAGAGAGTTTTTATTGAAACATGAAACTTTAAACTCTTGAGTGAAATGAGTGAATTCCGTGAGGAAGATCTAGTTTGATTATATGCTTAGCTTTGATCGATATTGTCATAAGTTGAGTTTGTTGATGTATGTCGAGGAAAACTAGTCTTCATGTGTATAGTAGCTTAACATTTGAGTTGGTCAAAGTCTGAAAGATTGCATGCTCTTGATCCTTTTGAAGATGAATTGATAGTATGGAATGGTTGTGTTCGATTTTGCTTGAGGACAAGCAAAGGTTTAAGTATGGGAAAGTTGATAAGTGTGCTTTTAGGTTATTTTGCTAGGTTGTTTTTAGGTGTTTTAAGTATTTCTTTGCGTGTTTTAGCTTTATTTTATTTCATTTTTTGCATCTTTGCATTATCTTTGAAACGTTTAAGTGTTTCTTTTTTTTCTTTAGTTTTTAAGGGTGGATTTTGAGCTTATTTAAGGGATAGTTTGTTGCACATTGTTGGTTGATTTTACAGGCGTCAGGCATTTAGATTTGGGTATTTTTTAGGTGACTTTGGTGACTTACTAGGAGAATTTTAAAGTTCATATGGCCATGAAAATTGGTGGAGAGGAAGATCACGATGTTACGAGTCTCCAGATCAAATTTAAAGTCAATCGAAGGTCCGAACAAGAAAATTATGACCAAAAGAGTGAAGGGTGTTCAAAGTTGTAGGAACTAGGTCACGATCGTGACGTAGTCATGATCATGACCATCACTATTCATGAACCCTTTATCACGATCCTAACAGGCAATGATCGTGTGGATGAGTCAAACGCGGTATTGCCTTTGGCTTAAATGACATACCTTTTATTATCCTTTGCTACCCCCATTGAGCCTTAACCTTTTGTTTCTTAAAAACACACATTTTAAACCCAAAAACCCATTCACATGCTTAGTAAAATATTAAGTTATGCATTATTTGGGATTTTGAGCTAAATTTTTTTTTTTTTTAGATGAGTTTAGCGATATTGCTACTCTTTAAGAACATTTCATTTAGCTACTATTTTGTTATTGTTGTTAAAAAAAAGAACAAAAAAACAAAAAAAAAGAAGAAAAGAAGAAAAAGCAAAGAAAGAAAGAAAAGAAAAGGAATAACAGTTAGTAGCATTAATAAGTTTGGAGTTGTAGTATTATTCATTTGTTTATCTCGGAAGTTTACATTTGTCATCCCATTTGTGCATTTGATACTTTATGAATGCTTGTGATTAACCATTTTTATCCTATTTGACCCACCTAAACCTTAACCCCATTACAACCATGAACAAAGTCCTTTGGATCTATTTTAGCATGTAATCATTGTGGAGAAAAATTGATGTATTAGCAAGCCTATGATAGTGTAATTTCCTATAGGAAGCTTGAGCGAAACATGAACCTATCATACACTTGAGAGAAATGAGTGAAACCGTGAGGGAAAATTCATTTTGCATTTATACTTATCTTTGAGCAATGGTTTCATAAGTTGAGTTTGCTTATGCACTTTAATGAAAAGTAGCCATGATATATATACTAATTTGACACTTGAATTGGCTAAAATTTGTGGGATTGCATGCTTTGATCTTTATGAAAAATGAAGTGATGAAATTCATTAGTTATGTTTTATTTTACTTGAGGACAAGCAAAGGTTTAAGTATGGGAAAGTTGATAATTATGTTTTTGTATGTGTTTTTCTAAGTGTTTTGCATGAGTTTATTGCATAATAGGTTGTTATTATTGTGTTTTAATATTTATTTTATGTGTTTTAGTTTAGTATAATTTTAATTATTGTTTTGATTGTGTTTAGTGTTAATTTGGAGTAATTTTTATTTATTTAAGTGTTTTTATTTATATTTTGTATTTTTATTATTATTTAACTATTAATGTTGATTTAGAATTAAATTTTATTGGTGTATTTATTTATTGTGTAGGTAATTTAAATTTAAATATTAAAGTTGAAGAAAAAAAGAAAAGAAAAAAAAAGCAAATAGCAGGTCAGACCCAGCAGTTGCCCGCAGTCCACTGCGCCTGCCCAGCCCACTAGTGCCTCAAGCCAGCATCCAGCCCGTAGCAGTATGCGTGACCCGAGCCCACGCGTACCTACCCCAACCTACCTCATGAGTGACCCGGCAACCCATGCGCGCCCTATCTGCTCCACTCGTCCAGCCCATTGCGTTTAAGGCCCGCGTCGGTCTCCACTCGCCACCAGCCCGCTCCAGTGCCTGCCTGGCCCCCGTCATTCTCAATCCGCTCGCTCGATCGGCTCCATTCTCCAAGCCCCCGTCGCCCAAGCGTAGCAGCCCAGCCTCCAGTGCCAATGAGCCCAGTCTCGAGCCCGCGCCTCAGTTGCTCTAGTCCGTCCTGCTTCAGTGCCCCAGATCAGCTCGCCAAGCTCCAGCCCACTTGCCATTGCAGCCCGCCCCCTAGCAGTAGTCCACCAGATCAAGCCCTCCAGGCTCCACTCCTATAGCTGCCTGCCACCTCCAGGCCAGCCCCACTTCCTACAGCCCTAGACCAGATCAGCTCTAAAGAGCAGCCAAAAAACCAATAAAACCTAGACAAAAAGAATAGAAAGCAGCGGGCAAAAAAAAAACAGGAGGGAATGGAGGTATAGACACAGGAAACATGCAGGGACAGAAATTAGAGTGGGGGGGAGAGCTGTATAGAAAAACCGAAAAGAAAGAATAACAGTTGGACAAAGAAAATAGAGCAGACACAGTGTGGAAAAAAGAAGAGGCAGCACTCTAGGAAACAAACTGGAAGCTACGCATAAACACCCAACATTTCAAGAGTTCTATAAAGTTCTTTATTGTTTTATTTTAAGATTTATTTTTATTTTATTTTCATTTTATTTTGCTTTTATTTTTATTATGTTTTGCATTTTCAGGAATATAGACTTGATGGAACTTATTTTTATTATTATGTGTGGCTAAAATATTTTTAGGATTTGTAATTTGAATTATTTGGGAACTTTTGGTTATTAATTTAATTTTAAAAATATTTGTGCTGTTTATTGTGCATCAATCCTACAATAAGAGTGAGTTGGGTAATCTATGTTAGATGTACAACGAGAGTTAGCATTTAATAGACTTATAGACAACAAGATATTAATTTATTAGGAAGAGATTTCAATAAATTGATAAACTGCTTATATAATAGCTTCATATCTAGTTAAATATTTAGGAAAGGCCTTAGATGTAGTGACATTTAGTTACACCTTAAGAGAGGGTAGCTAAAATATTAAGAAATATTTGACCAAATATAAATTAGATTAATTAACCAAGGGAAACAAATAAGGATAACAACAAATCCTTTGCTTAAATCTTGATTTTTCTCCAAATTTTTTGTTTGCTGTGTTTACGATTGGTTGTGTTGCTCACTCCTGCTTCCAAATGTGTCTACGTCTAATTTATTTATTTTTATTTATTTTGTTGAAATTCATTTCGTGAACAAAGTGTAAACCAAATTAATATGGTGTCTAGATACAATCCTCGTAGGATCGATATCCATTCTTTACTACAAATAAGACCAATTAATTGTAGTTTTGAGCGAAAAAATAGTAGTTTGTTTTATGAATTCAATAGCAAGGCCTGGAGAGAACCCTGAGCCAGCTCAGTTATCTGGACCAGCTCACCCCTGAGCGTGGACCGCCTGAGTGAAGCCCATTGTAGCTACTTGCTGACTTGTGCCTTCCTCTCTGCCTAGGCCAGCTCCACCTGCTACCAGACCCATTGCCCTCTAGACCCCTAGTAGTTATAGGCCAGACCCACCTGCACCTCTCCAATCTAATTCTAGTAACCCTAGAGACCTACAAGAATAGAGACATAAACCAAAAATATCCAAACAGAAATGCAAACAAAAGGACAACAAGGAGTGAAAGGAGACAAACAGAAATTAATTCAAGGAGCACAGACGCAGCCAAGAGCCACACAAGCAGCAGAATCGGCAATGCATGGAGAGCAAGCTTGAAGCTTCATTTTCACATAAGCCACACAAAAACTTCAAGAGTTCATCAAATTCTATATTTTATTTTTAGATTTATTTTAATTTCATTTTTAATTTTATTTTACTTTTATCTTTTTATGTTTTACATTTTCAAGAATATAGACTTGATTGAACTTATTTTTATTATTATAAGTGGCTAAAATATGTTTAGGATTTTTTGTTTGAATTATTTGGGACCCTTTGGTTATTGATTTAATTTTAAGAATACTTGTATTGTTTATCAAGCTTAAACCTTACAACAAATCGAGAGAGTGAGTTAGGTAATTTGTGTTAGATGTACAATGGGAGTTGGCATTTAATAGACCTATAGACAACATGGTATTGATTTATTATGAAGAGATTTCGATAAATTAATATACTTTCTATAGGATAGCTTCATATCTAGTTAAATGTTTAGGAAAGGATTTGCATGTCAAGAGATCCCAAAGTTAATCCGAGATTATTTAATTAGTGACATTTAGTTTCACCTTGAGATAGGGTAGCTAAAATATTAGGAAATCTTGGCCCAAATATAAATTAGATCAATTAACCCAAGGGGAACAAATAAGGATAACAACAAATTCTATTCTTGATTCTTGATTTTTCTCTTAATTTTTATTTGCATTGTTAGCGATTGGTTGTGTTGCTTGCTTTTGCTTCCAAATTTGTCTGCATCTTACTTATTTATTTTTTTATTTTATTTCATTAAACTGATTTCTTGAACAAAGTGTAAGCCAAATTGATAGGGTGTCTAGATACAATTCTTGGGGGATTAATATCTGTTCTTTATTACAAGTACAACTTGTATACTTGCAGTTTTGAGCGTAAAACTCGTAGTTTATTTTGTGAATAAACAAGTTTTTGGCTTCGTTGCCAGGGATTGTTTATTTTAACTTCTTGTTCAGTTTGGATGACTTTGATTTGAGAATTTTTTATACTTTTCCTTGTGTGTTTTCAAGTGTAAAAGCACAACAAACATGAGATTGTCCAATGAACTTAGTAATCCAAGGATTCAAGGAACAAGAGGCGATGATTCCATTTAATACGATGACAGATCTTCAAGCACAACTTTTAGCCCTTAGTAAACAATTGAGCAACTTACAAGGTACATCTTCCTCTTTTATTAAACCTGTGCAGTTTCACTGTGAATTATATGGGCGTCACAACCATGACACAAATGATTGATTTTTTATGAAGTCATAGGGATTTGAGCAATCATAAGGTAATTATTATAATTCAGGGTGGCAAAACCACCTATATTTTTTAAAAATACTAACAATGCAGGTTACCAAGATAACGAACAAGAACCTCCCGATTTTCAGCAAAATCACTTTGATGCTTGGGTGAGTAGGATGGAGAGAAAGATGGAAAAGATGATAGATGTGTTAGACTCTTAGTTCACAAGGATAGAGGAGAATCAAAAGTGGATGGAGGAGAA
>JAOXYD010110145.1:0-11491 GCA_028565735.1 Pinacopodium congolense
CCATAGGTGGAGAGAAAGAGAGAGAAAAATAGATTTTTTGCTTAGTTTTGGAGATGTACATGAAGTCTTCTTCTTCTTCTCATCATTAGTGTATAAAATGTCCATTTAATGTCCACTTTATGTCATCCAATCATCTTCTTACACATGGCATCCATTAATGCATCACTTTATAACATCCTATTAACATCTTTCACATGGAATAGTATATACATACTTATACATATCTTTTGTGCTTATACATATACCTATACATATATACAAGCTATTGGTATGGTCCGATGACACTGAGGTTAAGCTAACAGAAACCCGGTTATGATAAAATTTTTCTGAAATTTATTTTATTAATTTGGATGCTGCGATTCCATCGAAATGCCTTACAAGGTCATCTGAAACCATTTAATTACTTGAATCATCAACATATAGTCATACTTATGAAATATCACAACATAATGAAGTTCGGGGTCTTACAGGAACTAAAACTTAACACCCAACCAATTTGATTTAATGAGATATGTAAGGGTGAATGCTAAAATGATATCACACAATATGATAAGTAAACAGAGTAGAGAAGAGAGGGTAAGGTACACAGTTTGTTAAAGAAGTTCACCTATCCCAAAGATAGGCTACATCTCCTGTCCAACTACTTATTGTATAATGTTCTGTACTAACTAAAGTAAAAATAATTACAATATTTTTCTATAAAGAGTAATCCTTACAACCAATCTTTTTCTAGGCAAAGAGGGGCCTTAACTATCCAATCTTTTAAGGCAAAGAGGAGCATTTCCAATCTTCTTGTGAAAGGTGAAGAGTAATCTTAATCTTTATATGGCAAAGAGAAGGCTTGACACACTTAACTAACCTGACAATGCAAATGCCTCCTTTTTAGTAACTAAAGACATGTTTGAATGTATTTCACTTAAGACACAATCAAAATAAGGGCTCCAATGCTTTTAATAATTAAATGAATGATCAATCAGACAAATTAAAGATTAAACAAGATTAATATGACAGATTTGATACACACAAAAATGTGTATGATAATGAAATACAATCTAAAATGTTCATGTAATCCAAATTTGGACAGACTTGATAGATAAGAAAACTAATACTTCTAAACAATCAAAAGCCTCTTAAAATTTAATTAAATATTCAATAATACTCCCGAGACTTAAAGAAAATAGAAAAATATAATTTGGAAGCAAAAATATTAGATTTAAATACTCAAATATATGTATGAAAGCAATCATATGAAATTTAGATAGATTTGAGTAGTCTACAAATAGGAACCCTAAGCAGATGATATAAGTGCCCAATAATTAAACTGAAAATATTTGGATAATTCTAAATTCATAAAAAACTAAAAACAGCAAGTTTCTACACCCAAAATGGATTTATATTTTAAAAATATATACTTAATTCAAGAAAAAAAGCAGTGATAGTTTAGGTGTATTTGAAAAACTATTTTAAAACCAACTTAAATAGCCTCCAAAAAATTTGAAACAAAACTTTACCAAACTCTAGAACACTTGAGAAGTCAGAAAATAACTGTTTCAAAATTTTAGAAATTGATTAAGAAGTTCAGAAAAGCATTGAAATTTGTGACAGATAATTCTAGATAGATTCCACACATTTGAAGAGAACTGAATTTAAACTCAAGAAATAATCTTCAAAAAATTTTAAAAAAACATCACACAGCTTCTATAAACCCAAAGAAAATATAAAAACACAAAATCAAAATTTTTGAAATATATTTATATATAAAAAAATCAATATCTAAGACAGATCAAAATAGACAGAAACATATTTGGTACGTTTAAGAGTTTATGCTCTAATCTATCAATATAATCACTCTATAAATTAGAAACTATGATCAATCACAATAATACACAACTAGTCTAACAGAGAACACAAATTTCGCAATAAATCAGACAGATTTAAGATGATAGGGATAAGAGAAAACCGAAGCAGAGAAAGATAGCTTGAAGAGATTGGAGAAGTTGATCTATCAATTTTTGTTTTTGAGAGCTAGAAAACATGAGATGAGAGTTTGGAGAGGTCTAGGAGGATTATAGGTTTTTTTTTGTGGCTACTTGCATTTTTTCTTAAATTTTTTAGGATTTATTCTAATTTAATTCTAAATAAGGAAATATATAAGTATTGGAGACATCTTTTATTAATATGTCTTCTTAAAACTTCAATCAATGTTTTGAGTACTTAAAAAAAGAACTAAAATTCTAGTACAATCATAATACCTTAGGAAAAATTTGTATGATAATTTTGATGCAATAAAAAATGAATTGGGTACTTAAAAATAAGATTGGATGATGATAATTTAAATGTGAACAGATTTGAGATATGTCAATAAAAGGACTTAAAACAAATGAATTTTAATTCTAAAAATGCAAACAAATGGTTAAAGCAATTCTTAACTATCCAAACATTGAATAGGACTTTAAAAAAAATTTAAAAAATAATTTTAGACCATATGAATAATAAATATGATTAAATGATTATGTTATGAAACTTTATGCCACTTTTAAAAACTATGTACAATGCATGGTCAAAATTAAGCCCCTAGGTCAATTGTAAAATAAATAAAACTTACGATTAAAAGCAAGACACCTTAAATAAGGTCTTGTTACTTCCATATATTTTGTTCATCCTTTAGCTTCATCTTAGGCCTTCAAAATTATCTTGAAATAGCATATCTTTGAATTTCACCATGCAAAGTCAAATCATTAGTAATAATGATGTTTTGTTATCATCAAAACTAAGATTGGAACCTCCCTTGGTTCAACAGATATGTCCATATGCACATTATTAATGCCAAAGTATATGTGTTTTAGGTAGCAGGATTTTTCTAAAGGAGCATCAAATGCAAGGCCAAAAGTATATGCATCTACCACTCAAAGTACATTTATTCTATTTAACAAATGGCCAATAAGACTGAGGGAAAAATGGCTATCTCTAAATAAGTCATGAACAATTAGGATAGAATTTTCTCATCAAGTATATGTCAAATAATTTTTAGAGTGCCTTTAGTCATGTCCTAGCAGTGCTCGAGTTCACCCTATCTAAATGGACTTCACCAGATTGATACAATCTTAAATAAGAGTCCCTATCTTGAGAGTTCAAAACTAAATTGAGATCTATAATGTTTCATTCATGTCTCACTACTACATTATCATCCTAAAATCATAAACATTTATCAAGTTATTAAATCAACACTAATATTAAGAAATTCAAGCAATAAGGTGACTCCAAAATTTTCAAAATTTCTCTCATTATAAATTTTACTAAAAATGGGTAAATTTTGAGTGCGAGACTCAGTTTTGAGTTGATCATGAAATTCAAAACTAAGTCTCACACTGGTGGGAATGGTCAAAGTTTACTTATTTGAGTGTATTAACCAAGGGTCCAATAACATGCACATGAAGAGTTAGACATAAAAATACCTAAAATGGAGCTAGTTTCAACAACCATTAAACCAAAGACAGGTTCAATTGAACACGACACACATTTTGACCTTTGATAAAAAAAACAAATGACTTTAAAGATATGTTTTACATAATCACATGGCTTTATAAACATGTTAGACTATTATCATAAGATGCTTACTAGAGACCCTTATGTAGGAAATAGCCATGTATAATAAATATGATAAATGATTAACCCGCTCTTCCATAAGCATGTCATTAATGTCAGACTTCTTATCAAATCCATCATTCTATCGGATAGAGTCTGATACAATTGTGTTAGCTTCACTTAACCTACATATTGTTTCATTAATTTAAATATTAATGATTTAATACAAACTAGTGTTTACCTTTTCACAACCCCTACATAGTGCTTTCCTCTTCACTTTCCCTACATATTTTAGATTTTGTAGTAAAACTATTTTGTACCAAACTCATTGACAAATAATCAATGTAACATAAAATACCATACCTAGTTCTTGATTCAAAGTTCTCACCCTTCAAATGGATGCTTGACATTTCCTTACATCTAAGTGCACACACAATGCTGAGTGGCCATGTGATTACCTCTAAAATATTGACTCTTCAATGCCTAGCATTAACATAAGACTGAATTAATCAACACTTTCATCTAGGGCTATATTCTAAGACACATTAATAACCAATATAAATTGGTTAACTACATCACTATATTTGTAACATGAATGCTTATTTTTGCAACTGAGATACCTTTAATCTTCACTAAGCAACTACTATAGTAAAACATCTATTGTAAGAATTTGCAAGGTAGTGAAATACTATAAACACCATAACCAATGTAGAATGTGTAAGATAATCTTCCATTCACAAGTCTATTTCATCTCATTTCAGATATTTAAGTTTCATTGCAATAGTAATTAGGTTATCAAAAAACTTTTCTATTTTAAAGACATATTAATCAGATAAAATGAATACGATGAATTAGTCAAATTATACTAAAATAAAGACAAAAATATATCAAATCCTCAACATCTAGGTAACCTAATATCACGTTTTTATAATGACTCACCACAAGCCCTACAGCCAAACCCACCACACAAGTTCCCAAGACTATTAATACTCCATCTGCACTAAATTTGATGATTCAACTATCTATCTGTCATTGTCTATACAAACTAAGGGTCAAATACTCAAACTTCTTTTACAGCCATATGACACATCATGGCAGTACTATACTAACGAAAAAACATGATAGCTTGAGAAGACAAAGCAATCAAAGAAGATACTTATTAAAAATAAAAGAAAAAATGGATATATATAGAAACACTAACCTAAGGTAAGAAAAAAAACCCCTTAAGTAAACAACACTTAAAGCCCATGCTCAAGCCTCTTATTACAAGTATAAAGGAATTTTGTTTTATCAACATCCTTAATCCAAATCACGTGGTGAGATCTCCACCAAGATAAACCAGGAACAAGTCATTTTCTTCCACCACGTCTAGAACCTAGAAACCCTCATTCTATTGGCTTCTACACCCTTTTAAACCCTTAAGATATTTTGTCAAAAACCTTTATGGCCTAGATGATATTTTTAATCATATTTAAATCTTTATTTAATGAGATGATTATTTATGTCCCATGACCCAAATAGGGCTATTAAATTTAAGACATGTAGTTTTGTCTTTTTCTTATAGATGACCAATGCTTTCATATTATTTCTTTTGAAACCAAGATGTCAAATGATTATAACCTATCAACATGTTCCTTTTTCTAAGTTAAAGACAATGAAATTGGTATGCGGCATTTCTAGAATGAAGTACAGTAGCCAAGAAAAATAAAATTGATAAATCTACATAAAATTTATCAATTCCACTTACTTTCCTGAAGATGTATTGATATTGTATAGCTTTATTTAAATGATATTGTTTAATTTTCTCTATATATTTAACATTCTTTTAATCTATTATTTAGTTGCCTTCCCAAATTCTTTTTTAAAGTACCTTTTTTAATTAAAATTGTGATGAATTTATTATAAGTTAGTGAATATTGAATTTCTTAGAATATAAATTCTATTTTCTTGCATTAATAATTGAGTATTTATTAATATTTTAAAAATGAATCGAGTCGAAATATAAAGTGTTAATTTGTGTTATGAAAGTGTCAAATGCAATGTTTTAGTAAGGATCTCAAGGTCAAAACTTCTTTTACTGCATATCTATTCACTATTTGTTTTGATAATATTTATAGATTTTAAATTCATTGATGTTCAATTCAAATACGTCTTCTTTAGATTCAATTATAGGATACAAAATTTAATTGAATTCTTTTTACATGTTCTTTTTTTATGTGTGTTTTTAAAACTCCTTAATAGGTTAACAATAACCTTATTTTTATGTACATATAAGGTAATATAGAAGTAAGAAGACTTAATATATAAATGTTACTATTTTAACTCATTATAATTAGATTATTTTCTAAAAATTTATATATTTTCAAGATAAAAATTTTCTTAACCTTATAAAAAAATTAATAGTATAAAAGTAAAACTAACTTCTATTAACTAAAATTTGAAAAATAAAAAAACCTTTCTTTTTTACTCGTAAACTATATTTGATTCTTCTTAGTTGAGCCATATAAATGGTGTAATGCAAATAGTAAAAAATAAAAAATTTAATGTCTTATGTAAGTGGTTGCATATATGAACTGGTCATATGCAATAATATGATTAACTTGTTATTATAATTAATCGCTAGTATAAATAAGCAACTTATGGACACCTTATTTTCAAAAAATAAAAGACAAAAGAAAACTTGCAATCATCTCTATTCATTGAACCTTCATGATTAAAAACCACATTCATAACTTAAAGGTTCTCTATACAACAATAAAATTAATATCACCTCTAGACCTCAATATGAACCTAATAAAAGAGGCAAACTATATTTGTTACCATTGCATTAAGTGAGCTTCTAACCATAATTTTTTAGAAATTGACATAAATTAAAGAAATCAAAAGTTTTTACTCCTAAAGAAGCTATAAAATTAATCTCAAAATAATCAAGATAATAATTACACTAACACCTAACTATATTCCTTTGAGCTTTTCAAATCATATGCTTGCATTACTATTGCTAACTACATATAAATAACACCACTTCATTCTATTTCTTCATAAGTTCCAACTTAGCTTAATTTTCAAAGATGGGAACAATTTCCTTACTTTTCCACCAATGCTTCCCTTATCTAAGCCAAAGTTTTTTGGACAGAAAGTGTCTTAGCTTTAGCTCGTGCTTATGAAAATCTTAACATTCCTAACAATAGTGAATGGCCCATAAGATGGTTCCTTTTCAAGTTCCTTCACTGTAAAAATATTACATAAGATTTGTAATTTAGTCCGAATGGGAAGTGTCTAAGTGCATTGGAAGAACAAACGATCCAAATATTTTGCTTCTTTACTACAAAGCCTAGATAATGGATTAAGGCTCAAGGAACTTATACAATGTGCTTAATCTGTTCTCAATGACAATCTATAAGATAAATGATGCCTTTTGTATGCTAAAATTCAACCAGACTAATCTGTATTAAGGCAACTTAAAAGCCTCAAATTTGAATAAACGATAATAGGATTTATTACTAAATTTACCTAAAGAGTGCCTTATCCGAATCACATGGTCCTTTTTATTTTTCCTTGGTAAGTAAGTTGAGAGAATGTTTTCTATTAAGGAAGAGACTTTAAATAAGCAATGCTAGAAATTCTCTCTAATCAAATCCTTTACTTGAGCATTTGGAGCCAGAATATTTCTTAGATTCTAATCTTCAGTTATCAAGTAAAGGGTACAAATCTCAATCAAATTTTCAAACCACAAACTAGTATTTTCAAGGTTCTAGTCATAGTTCCGACAATAGTAAAACATATTGTTATTAATGATAATAAACCATATTATTGTTAATAAATTTACTTTTAAATCTTAGTATCTCTATTAAAATGAAGTTAATTAGTGTGGAAAAAATTAAGTTCAATAAAAGGATAAAGTGTGTAAATAAGCTAAGTAAATCAATTTAGCAATCAAAGGATAAAGAAAATGAGTAAAGTAGAATACATATACAACTCAAGAAAGTTCCAAAGAAATTCAAGTGAAGAACTAAGAATAAGGATGAATCAAACAACCTATGATGTAATAAATGATTGTAATATTCTTTTCAATTTATGTTGGTAATTTCTATGGATTATGTGTTTAATTGTTGCATGTTCATTTACATATAAAACATAACAAATAAATC
Source organism: Pinacopodium congolense (assembly GCA_028565735.1). Lineage (NCBI taxonomy): Eukaryota > Viridiplantae > Streptophyta > Magnoliopsida > Malpighiales > Erythroxylaceae > Pinacopodium > Pinacopodium congolense. The sequence goes on from JAOXYD010110145.1 coordinate 7,737, forward strand.
ATTTTGTGATCAAGAGGGAAATTAATTTACATCTTTAAAGAAAACCTTTTTGTTTAATCAAGGTAGGTTTGAACTTATGGTTTTGATGATAATAAAATGTAATTATTACTAATGATTTATTTGTGTTGAAAACTCCTTGAAAAGGTAGGAGACTAAACGTGGAAAATAAAAGCTAGAGCTATGGAGCTAAAGGGATATACATTTAGAAGTGAAGAGCAAATGAAGGTTAGGATAAAGGCCAAAGAAAATTTTAGTTAAATAGGTTGATCTTTATATTCTTTGTTTGTAAATCTTACCTTGGTTACCTTACTAATTTATGGGCTTAAAGTTATTATGGTCATTTGCATGTTAGGTTTTTTAATAAAGTGTTTCATAGTCAAGGAATTTTAAAAAAGATTTTTTTAAAAATCCTATTAATGCATCAAAATATTTTAAGGAACTTTTTTATTGTGACTGACTTAAGCTTTCATGAGAATATTGGTTTTGGAATGTTTTCAAGAATTATGAAAATTTTAAATGTGTTTTAAAAAGGTTTGAAATTATTTTACGTATTCTGGTTAAGGTTGAAAAACTTATGAAGATTTTAGACACTGATCTACAGAAGCATTAGTTGACCATTGTCGGTGACTATTGAAATATGGAGGCTCTCCCTTGTTTTGATGATAACAAAATACCTTTATTACTAATGATTATCTTTTTTGATGTACTGAGAAGATAGGAAGGTGAAATGGTTGAGTTATTACAAATTAGAGCCAAAGTTAGATCATTGAAGCTAATGTGAAGATATTTAAAGACCAAAGTGTTGAATGAAGGCTCAATGATCAAGATAGTGAACTTGAATAGTTTATCCCATGTAGTCATTATTGTAAATCTTGTCTTGGTATTCTCAAAGTTTTTATGGGCTAAACTCATACATATGGATCTATACTTAGAGTTTTTACATAGAGGGTTCATAATCAAGGGGAATATGTTTTAGTATTGATGCATTAAACTCTTTTGGGAACTTGTTTAAACTATGTGTTAGTTATGATTTATTAAAATGAAATGTTTGGATAAATTTTAGGGAAGTCTAGTTGTGCCAAAAAGTGTTCATTCTATTTTCTAGTTGGTCAACCAATGGTAGTATTAGTGGTAAACTAATGGTAGGGTTAGTGGTTGATCAGTAGGTGATTTTTATAGGTACTATTTAAATAATGCTAGGGACTAATTGGCCAGTAACTGATCGACTAGTGATGTTATCTAGTTAACCAGTGAACAATGTTTTTAACATGAATGGTCAACCAATGGCCTTAAGTAATCAACCATTGGTCAAAAAATCTAGTGAATAACAACTAGTTTTCAATGAGAAGATGATTTTTTTAATGTCCTTTAATGCATATCAATGGTAACAAATGGCTAATTGGATGCTCTTGCACTATAAATAAGTGTGTTTAGAGTGCACTTTTGCATTGGATTGAATCAAATAAGTTTGTAGTGAATCAAAATTGGATAGTTTTGTGAATGTTCTTAAAGTGCGTTTTATGCATTCATTTTTAGGTGTGAATGTTCTTAAAGTGTGTTGTGTGCATTAATTTTGAGGTGGATAACAGACCTTTATAAACACCTTATTTGATTAAGTTGGGATTTTTTTAGTGTATTTTGGTTATTGGGCTAGGTTGCCCTTCACCTATAAAGAGGATTTAGCTAGTGAAATTTCTAAGTAGTTAGAGAGTGGATATAGGTGTGGGTTTTACATAGAACCTTTATAAATCAATTTGCCTTTCTATTCCCTATCTCTTTACTTTACAAGTTTATTTTATTTTAAGTTGCATTGTGATATTGATTGAATATATTATTACATATTCTACATTGCATTAAGGGGTGAATTTTTTAGTTAAGTAAAAGGCTTAGAAAAATTTTAGTGTCACCTAATTCATCCCCTCTTAGTTGTCATAGAAGGCCAATAGTGAATGGTTAACCAATGTTGGGTTTTTAGGCAGACTGGTTAACCAATCTAGGAGAGTAGTCGACTAATGATTTGAAAACTTACTTTAGGTGATTTCTTTCTAGTGTTTAAACAATGACTTAAATAGTTAGTAAAATGGCATCATTGTATTGGACTGGTTAACTAGTAATGGCAAATGGTTAACCATTGATATGATAAAATTGGGTATACTTGTTAACCAATTCATAATAACGATCAACCATTGTGTCTATCTTACAGATAATAACAAATATTTTTGTTACGAAAGAAGTTTTGACTTAGAGTAACAATTGGACTTGATTTCTAATGAGATTTTTTTTATTAGTAAGGCTATATATACATGCCTAAAAGGTTGCTGAAGAGGTTAATGGGTCTTTAGATAAATTAGGTGAAAATTTTGTAAACTGAAATGATTTTTTAAAGTTATATAAGCTTGAGAGAAAGTATGGCGTTTTAAAGGTTTATTTGATTGCATTCGTTGTGCTATTGGGTGCTTACGTATTTGGTTGATCACTCAAAAATTTTTTTCCGTATATTCTTAATGTAGGGGATTGTGTTTTGGGTTTATTTTCAAAGTTTACTCTTCACCCTTGGAAGTAAGATTTTCAAAGGTTATTCTTCACCCTATAAGAAAGATTTTATGGGTTACTCCTAACCCTTAAGGAAGTGTTAAACTAAGGGAGATTCCACCTAGATTTAATGATGGAAAAAAACCCTTGCTGCTAGTAGGTTCATTTTTATTGTTGTAATATGAAGATAGGATTGAAGAAAAGGTGTTAAGAGATACAATTTATAGCCTTTAGAGTTAAAGTGGAAATTCATGAAGACCAAAGTGTTAAAAGAAGGTTCAAGGATCAAGATGGTGTTAACAAATAGGATACCATTTTTATTTTTTATTATAGGCCTTATCTTGGTCATCTTTAAGTGTTTATGGGATCATAATCTTGTATAAGCATTGATATTTAGAGTTTGTAGATACAAGTTACATAATCAAGACAAAATACATGGGAAATTTTTTTAAAATAATCCTTTACATATATCAAAATATTTTAGGATACTAGATTGAAGTGTATGTATGTTAAGTTTTATGAAAATGAAGTGTTTAATCTATTTCGGTTAGGTTTAAAGTGTCAAAATATTTTAAAAATATTAAAAACTAGTATGATGAAAGACTAACTGACTATTTGGAGAGACTAGTTAACTAGTAACTAGTCAGCTAGTATATCTGACTGGTTGACCATTGGGAGCAAGATACAAGTACTAATAGCTAGTTTAATGGAAAATTTTATGATAAGTGGTTTATAACGCTTTCCAGTGATAACAAAGTGCTACTTCATTTCACCTATAAATGAGTGCCTTGGAGTGTGTGTTATGTATCTAGTAGTATTTTATTGAATTATAGTTAATCAAGAAGTATTTGAGGGAGTTTTTGGCCTATTTTATGAAGTCTTAGTGCATTCATAATTGAGTTAGATGTGAGCCCCTTTCTAATTGATTAAGTGAAATTTTTTATTATTATTTTGAGGTGATGGGACTGTAAAATTAATATTATAATGGTTACTCTTCTTCTATAAAAACAGAATGATTGTAAAGGTTGTTTTCACTCGTGAGAAGATTGGTGTAATGGTAATCTTTACCTATGAAGAAGAAAAATTTTATGATGTAAACTGTAAGTCCTATGGCACCCAAGAGGGGGGGTGAATTGGGTATTAAAACTTTTTTCAAACTCAAAACTATCAACTTAATTCAATTGGAAAACTAAATGCAATCACTAAACCAATATTCAACCTAA
>JAOXYD010110176.1:0-11490 GCA_028565735.1 Pinacopodium congolense
AGTGGGAGAACGAGGGATGGGTGGTGGAACCCAGCTAGTTTACGTCTACAGTCAATTTTTAAAAAAATATAATAGTGTCACGGGTATTATCACATGATATTACATGAAACTATTTTATTATTTTAAACAAAATTAACTATGAGCCCCAAACCAGTTAGGCACTTAATAATATTTGTATGTAAGAACTGTTTTAAATGTTTTACGAATATCAATGTTTTTTTTTTCAAAGTATTAATGTTTGATCTAAACATCACAAAACGTTAGGATCTTAACTAAATTCTGGTGTAAATTATAGGGTTTAAATGGGTTTTTTACTTTAAAATTTTGATTCTATATGACTTTAAAAGTTTATTCTTTTAAGACAATAAATAATGTTTAAATGAATAGATGGCACATGTTAACTTAAATATGAATTATTAAAATTTAAATGATTAAAATTTTGCATTACTAAGACAACCTTTTTTTTTCAATTAATTTTATCTTACAAAAAAGAACACTTGATATCTAACAACCAAGGGGAATTAAAGAATCAAATTTCTAACGAAACATTAGGACATTTCAAAGATTTTTTGTATCATATATTTACTGATTATTATTAATTACAAATATGTAAACAAGAAGACCAATTAACATTTTAAATAAGATAGTATGATACATCAATACTAATTGAAGTTCATAATTAGAATACTTTACAACTTACAACTCTTTGATTAACATTCCAATGTTACTCTTTTTAAGATGTTATCTCTATTTCAAAATCATGAAAATTATCTAAAAAGAATATATTGGTAAAAAATTATAGAGTTGATACAATATACTCCATTTAATTACATTTATATGAAAAAATAAGTATTCCCTATATTAAATTTGTGAATTTCACTAATTGTTTCTTTAAATTGGATTGTTTCTTTTGAATTTCTCAACCAATCTTGGCAACAAATGAGGATCTTAACTATAGTAGGTGTTACAAAGGCTTACTAGACATTCAAATTTTCATCAAAGTTGCGGCTACGCCTTTGTACAATAATCTCACTTAAATCTATTTAGTAAAAATAAGCCTTAACTTTTACAATCTTCGACTAATGAATACTTTACTTTCAATAGCTAACTTATGCCACAATCGCATAAAATTAGATTATGTAACTTAAAGAATTAAAAATCCTAGACCAATTAATTAAGTTTTACTTACAAAACCAATTTAATCTATTACTATTTATAGAATTTGCTAATCACAATTATGAATTAAAAGCTCAAATTTAGAGTTCAAAATAGAAATTATCAATAGGATGATTAAGCCTACGAATAATTCTTAATTATTGACATTTAATCAAGTTTTTAATCAATTTAAGCTTAGAAACACAATATCAATTAAAATCCAATTTTATTCTTTCAGTTGATTTCTCATCATCATTTTAATGCCTTTTATTAAATTCAACACAAACAGAATATAAAATTAAAGTAAATATTATGGAGAAACAATAGAATTAACAAAAATAAAGATGCAACAATATATTAAATGATAATCAAAGATTCTTACAACTATTTAACTCAATCTCAAGCAATACATAAAACTTACAGCAAATTGAGCAATCCAATAATTAAATAACATTAAAAACAAAGTGAAAGTAAGTTTTAATTGACCTAAAACATAAAGTAACAAAATTCTTAAACTGTAATGGAAAGGGAAGCTAAAAACACTATAAAATAAGAGAAACATCAAGATCAAGTTTTTCTGTTAAAAGTGGTGTGCAGTCACCAAATGGACTCCTCTTAATCCTTCAATATTTCCTCTTTAAGGTTGGTGATGTCTAGAGAAGTAAAATTCTTGATTACCTTTTTTTTTTTTTTTCAGGATGTCAAACAACAATTTTTCAACGACACCATACAAGACCCACTGTTTAAGGGTCTAATGTGCGAATTTAAATAGCAGTTCTGGATAATTAAAGATGTCATTAATAACTGTCATTTAACTCCTAGAATCTAATGTTTAATTCAAAATTTCCCAATTCTTCTCTAAACTTGATCTTTTTATCTTGAAATTTATTACTTGAAGTTCACACTTGCATTTCCACTCATAACAAATATAATTTAAGCATTTTTTCATAAAAATAAAAATAAAATCATATGAAATCACATATTAAAACTCAAGCGTCTTTGTTATAGAGGTAAAGCTCATCAGTTAGTGGTTGGTGATAAACACCATCTTCAGATAGAAAGATATTTGAAAAAGGAGCTTAGCTAGATCATTGCCAGGGGTAAAGCTCATCAGTTTGTAGTGGGTGATAAACACCATCCTCGGGTAGAAGAGGTTTATGCAGAGTTGGAAGAACGCAATCACTATGTTAAGAAAAATGAAAAATAGCCTTTTAACTTAAGAGTTTGCCAGGGAGGAAAAAAAAAAACCAACTTTTTGCGCACGGTGAGGCTTGCAGTTGCACTCATATCCGTACCAAGTACTGCTCCAATAGTAGTATTCAAGAATCTCGCAAGGATTGCTATCATTTTGCTAAAAGGTGTCTCTCTTCATTGGATGAGGTTCTTTCAGATTTCGTCACTCCAAGTCAAGAGAATGCTCTTGCTATGACTATTTGGGATCCTTGCAAAATTATGTATCCTTGCGTCTGTTTCCCTAAAGGCTTATTCACTATCAAGCGCATTACGTAAAATGGGGCATTTTTGAAGGAGAAAATTTTGTTGGACGTTGAGAAGATAGACGAATGATAAAGCAGCAGGTAGAGCCTAGGCTAAATTACTTGATAGACCAGAATGTTGTGTTGTGTTGGAGCTTATGGTATTTGGTGCAACATCTTTGATTGCTCTTCACTATTGCACCCAAGGTCTATGATGACATGAATGATACTCAAGGGAACCAATAATGGCACGCCAAATATCCAAGATCATGCATAACTGACGGCTGCACTTGCGAAGATGATTAAGTTTATCCTCATCCATTATATCCCAGTGGGATTATAAGGTACAAACGTACTCCAAAGTTGAGGCTTTGTGAGCTGACACGTTATTGGTATATCAAACACAATTAACGCCAGGAGAACCTCAAAGAAATTCTGTTCTTTGCATATGGTTGCGAGCGAGCGAGCACTTTATGTCAACTTTGTGGGCGTCCATGCCAGCCTCTACACAGTCCCCATTCCCTGTTGGCTCCTTGGCAGATGTTCATTATGAGATAAGCATTGCATACTAAGCAGTGGTTGCTTTATTTGAATCAGCAGCTTATAACCGTTTTCTATCCATGAAAAGTTTATTTCAGAACTGAGTAACCATTCTAGCTTGTTGACCATTGACTACATCAAAAGGAAGTACAACTTGGGTTTTCGAATGGTTGAAAAATTTTCCTTATTATTCCTATTCGTTAAATTGATAGGACCATAAGAAATCATAGATGTGCAACAATAAGATCGGAAAATTTATACATTACCTTTGAAAATTTCTGTTGAATCAATGATTAGGATGACAAAAGGTTTATTGTTTTCTCCCTCACTTTTTAGTGCAATAAAGAGAAAAAAAAGCAATGCTTTTTCGAGTATATTAAAGAGAGCATGTTGAATTGATTTCTTGATTTTGGTTGACACTTGAAAAAGAATGAATTAAATTCAATGCATTTTCGAATTGATATGATTTATTAATCTTATAACGTTTCCATGCGTCAAAATTCTATAAAGGATTATGAAAGCATTATCAATAATTACAGTGCCAAATTTCAAATTGTTTTTCCTATTTTTATATCCTATTATGAACTTGATGAAAAATTAATTTCCTTGAAGATAAGCAAATGCTTAAGTGTGGGGGAAACAAAATTTTGTTGCGTTGGTGAGCTGGCTTTAAAACTGTGGGTGATTTTGAAATAATTTTACGTTGAAAACTAATGGAATTAAGGCAAGTGCACCTATCGTAAAAGTAATAAAGTGGAGTAATTTTTCAAACTTTGAGTGTCAAATCCACGGGAAAAAATGTTACTTAACTACTAGGTTGATCAGATCACAATTATTTAGGAAAAATCTAGAGAATTTGATTAAAATTTGGAAAATGACTTAAACTAGGCTACTTTGGCTTAAACACTTCAAAAACGATTTTTAAATGCTTCTGAAAAATGCTGAAAATTACCAAATGTGTAAATTATCTATGCATTAGATGATTGATAATTTAATTGAGTTTTTAAAAAAATTTAAAGTTTGATTAAAGTGCTTCCCACAATCAAAACAAAGTTGTGGTTAAGACTTTGCTTTTTCTCCATTTAATCTTGTCTAAAGTTTGGTTATTCTTTAAAATTAAGTAAATGGGCTTTAATTTCAAGAAGGTGAGTTTTGAAAAATTAATCCTAGAACTCCAAATTTCACAAAAAATTCAGGTTTGGTCATGCAAGGATTAATTCGTGTTGCTTATTGACTTTTCAAACAATTTAAGATGATTTTTCATGCTTAAGTGGCCAGCTTAAAATTAGTTCTTTAAGACCTTCAATAAAAAAAATACAGACATTTAAACATGCATTGAAACTCTTTCAAATCATCAAAACATCAATCCATAGCAACAGAAACGATTAGCCACACATTTGAATCAAAACATATAAGTATATGCATTTTAAACCACATACTTAGTTAGATCGAAAAATATGAGCTGAATAAAATGGTTTAGAAGTTACAAAATGTGTTTAGAAAGCCTTTGGACAAGTCTTGAACTTCTTAACTTGATCTGGACATCAATACAGCTTCTGAATCCAAATATCTAGTAAGGAAATCAAAGAAAATTCAAGGATATGCACTTAAGAACATAAACTTTGATTAATCCAAAAACAGGAGAATATAAGTAATTATCTGAGTTAGAAAACCACCTATGATGATTTAGAAACTCAGATCCATGTCTTAGCTTCGGTCTCTAATAAAAATAAACTCAAAATACAATCTAAAACTCAAATTACAAGTGTTTAAAGCTTAAACTATCAAACAGAAAAGAAGAGAGAAGCAAGAGCTTCTTTAACTAGGAGTTAGATCTAAATTCTTAAGGTTAATACATGTTTTCTATGTTGTCTTAGTTGTATTCAGACAACCTAGGCCTCCCACATGTGCTAGCAAATAATACAATTAATTAGGAACACGTTAGGGTTTAAATCATTAAGATTTGGAGCTGAAATTGTTGACTCTGATGCACAAAGGCGATCTATCGACCTACAACAACACCCTCTCAGGGTGCCGTTAATGGTCGAATGTTGTACCCTTCAACGGCCCCCTATTCTTCAGTCAATGGCATCCTACCAGGGGGCTGTTAATAGTAAGAACAAAGAGGTTTTCTTTATGATTTTGCTCCAATCTTCATCATTATGCTTCATTCTGCAAATTAAACATATTAAGACATTAATTTACCAAGTAAATACTGAATTAGGGATCATAATTCAACAAATTAACCATTAAAACTATATCAATTTAACCCTTAACAATTCCACCACAGTTAAGCATTTTCTTGTCCTCAAGAAAATTAATTCATCATCAAGTTCATAATAGGATATAAATATAGGAAAAACAATTCAGAATTTGACACCATAATTTTTAAAAATGCTTTCTCGATCCGTTAAAAATTTTGACACATGGAAATGTTATAAGATTAATAAATCATATCAATTCAAAAATGTATTTAATTTAATTCATTCTTTTTCAAGTGTCAACCTAAATTAAGAATTCAATTCCATATGTAAATGGCAATTAACTAAGTTTAATGCATCATCTTTTGACATTTCCACATCCTTTGAATGAATTACCTAATTAAATAAATTCGCAAGCAGAATAATTGAGAGGTCACTTCAGTCTTTTTACACCAAAGTGAAAATTTTATCGTGAACAACCCCCGGTTACTCAACTGTTGTCACAGTAATTCAACTGACTATTGTGTCCCACTCGTAATTTCAAATGTCATATACATGTATTTTATTCTGTTTCTTTTCTTTCTTTTTCTGTTTTTCTCTTTTCTTTTCTTTTCTTTTTTTTTAAATACATATACACAAGATTCGAAATCAGAGGAGTAGTTTTGCTTACTTATTTAACTAATTAAGTAATTGTTCTTATTATTTTTTCTTTTTGGGGTTAATTTCGGTTCTTTTTTCTTTGAATGAGGTTAATGTCTGAAAAGACGTCACAAAATTACTCAAAAAGTTGCATTTTATATGTGGAATATCTTTCTAGCCTTAGGTATCTACCGTCCAAATTATGAATTTAATTAAAGGCATTTAGTCATTAATAGTCAAAATGAATCAAATAACATTTCCAACTACTAAAATAATTAAATTCAAATGAAAGCATGAACAATAAAAAGGATCAAAAATCAAAAAAAATTTCCGTAATTTATAGACTACGTTGACGTTGATGATAAATCAAATCACTATCAAACAAACTATGCTACAGTGATAAACAGATAAATCCCTCTCCCACGCTTAAATGAAACATTGTCCTCAATGTTTTAAATAAGAAATGAAAAGCATAATGTAAGAGAATAGGGAAAGAAATACACCCGTGTGATATATTCTTGAAGTGCCATCGATGTATTGAAATGGGCTTGGCATAACTGAAATAAAAAGAAAAAAAATACAGAGAAATAGCCAAAAGAAGCTCCACTAGTATAAATGTGAAAAATCCGGACATCGAGGAGCAATCAAGTAAATAATATTCCTCAAATCTAATCTGAAAAAAGAAATCCAAACTACGAAAGGGAAACCTATACTACTGAACTGAAATAACCAAAGAATAAAAACAACTGAAGCAACAAAATAAATAACCAAACAAACTAAAAAGAAGGGTCATCGGCATCCCTAAAACACTGATAGTACTCAAAGCTCCTAACGCGAGTAGTCAAGTCATCGACCTGATGTTGAAGACCATCAAATCGATGAGTCACATCAGAACAAAATGCAGAGAACTCTGAACGAAACTCAAAAAGCTCAAAACAAAGTCAATCCTACATGTGGATCAAATATTACATCATTGCAACCTGACGATCGTCTAAAGCCGATGGAGGAGGTGGAGCTGAAGAGGCTGCAAGAGAAAGTGGGAGAGGAGGTTGAACACTTTGAGTGGCCTCAGATGAAGCCTCACCCATACCTACATGAATATCAGGCTGCACAGCATCATTAGGTGGATCCTCACCCTCACAAAGTCGGTGCCAATGGCCTCTCTGATAAGTGAAGTGCCATAAATTAAGCACACTGGCATTGATGACGTTCCTACGAGTATAGTCATTTGGCTTTGAAGAATGCAAAGGAACTCCCGCATCCCGAAATATCCTTGTGAATAAGCAAGGAAAGAAGAAGTTCTTACTGGGTCTCTTAAGCTTTGCCACATCTTTCATCAATAAAATGATAAACCCAGCTAGTGGTATCCCCGAGATGGTACCTAAACCATGCAACATCTTGTACAAAAGGTACACATCCACATACCGCATCTTGTTAAGTCCACTAGCTCGAGGAGCAACATCATGAATAATCATGGCAATTATAATCCTCTCTCAAGCTCCTAATGTAGCAGTAATATATCCCCTCACATTCCTTGTAAGGCCTAGGGCATCTTTAGCAGCCGCAATGGAGAATGAGGGGTTCGAAGTAATCGTATCCCCATGAAATATATCCCTAGCCTTAATGAAGACACTGCCCTCATCTGGGACTCCTAATAAAGCAGCTATAGAAGTACGAGTGAGATGAATGGGAATACCTCGAACCATCGAGTGTATCTCAATCGTGTCCGTTTCGTCCTTATCTTTAATGTTCGCAAAAAATTCATAAACCAAGTCTGGGTAGAAAGGACCAGCCAAAGTGACCACAGCCTCCCATCTAAAGGTCCTGAAGGCACTAAATATGTCAAAAGAAGCTTCAATATCTGGATGGATGGGCCGCGCAACAATTAAATCGTTCCGCCTATAGACTTCAAACCAGTCAAAATTATCTTGACTTGTAAACCAAACTGGGTCATAAGCCAATCTCTTCATCTTAAGTCCATTTGACTTCAATCTATTCAATAAACAGACTTAAACAAGTTTTCCGACAAGAGTCGATGGAATATTCCCTTTTTGACCGGAATATTCTTGATTTTCTGACGAGGATAAAACCAAATGAAATTGGTACCAAAATAAAGATAATGGAATTTCTAACACAATGGTACCAAAATCTAAGCAAATGGATGCCTATATTGAGAGAAAATTGAAAACGAAAACCTTAAGGGGAGAAAAAGATCCGAAGCTTACAGAGGAAATTCTGGAAATTCTATTGATTTTCTAAACAAATTGATGGAAGATTCTTGAAGAGGGTAGAAAATGTGACAAATGGACACTAAGAACGTCCAATTTGGTTAAGAAATGAGCAAGTTATGGATAATTGAAGTTTAAGGGATGAATAGGGTTTGAGAAGATTTTGAGAGAAGAAGACGATGAACAGTGAAACTGTGTCGTTTTATCGTCTGATGCGTCTTATAATGGCACCCTATTCATCCTACAACAGCGCCGTTATAAGATGAATAGCCCTCTGTTGTAGGCACAGAACATGCTACAACAACAGTGGATGAATTATCCTATAACACTATAGACCACTGTTATAGGTCTGTTTAAACCTTTCTAAACTCAATTTTAATTCAATTTCATTTCAAAATCCTTTCAAACTCAACTCCAAACAACATGCATTGAATTATTCATCAAATTTCTACAAATTAAAACTTAAAAACACTCTTGGAAACAAATCAAACTCACCAAACTTAAACACAACACACCACACTTAATTCAAACACACTTCCAACACTTCAACACATGATTTATTCAATCCTAACAACCTAAATAAAATCAAAACACACACAATTACCTAACTAACTTGATAATTTTCCTAGTTCAATGATGATTGAATAGTGAAAGTGTCTCAGAAGACTCCTTAACTGAACTTGGCACATACAACTTCACTTTTTGCCCATTAACTTTGAAGGATGAGTGACCATTACTAATTTCAATCATTCCAAATGGATACATCTTGTTCACATTATAAGGGGATATCCATCTAGACCTCAACTTTCCTATAAACAACTTCAATCTTGAATTATGCACTAAGATCTTATCACTAACTTTGAAGTCTCTTTAAATGACATGCTTGTCATGCCATCTCTTGGTCCTTTCCTTATACAATTTAGAGTTTTCATAAGCTTCAAATCTGAACTCATCCAACTCATTCAATTGCAAAAGTCTTTCTTCACTGGCCTTTCTTGAATCAACATTCAAAAAATGAATATCCCAATAGGCTCCATGTTTTAATTCAACTGGTAGATGACAAGCCTTAATATAAACCAACTTGTAAAGAGACATTCCAATGGGTGTTTTAAATGTAGTTCGATAAACTCACAATGCATCATCCAACTTCATTGACCAATCTTTCCTTGAAGAACTAACGATCTTTTCCAAAATTCTTTTGATTTCTCTATTCGATATTTCAACTTGACCGCCCGCTAGTTTGAGGATGATAAGGTGTAGCAATCTTATGGACAACACCATATTTAGATAGGAGGGATTCAAATTGTTTATTACAAAAATGTGTTCCTCCATCACTTATAATAGCCCTAGGTATCCCAAATCAAGTGAATATGTTCTTTTTAAGGAATCGAACCACACCTTTTGCATAATTGGTTGGAAGTGCAACAGCTTCAACCCATTTACTTACATAATCAACAGCCACTCAAAATGTATTGGTTAGAGTATGATGAAGGGAATGGACCCATGAAATCAATACGCCATACATCAAAAATTTCATAAACCAAAATTTTGGTTAGTGGAATTTCATGTCTCTACGAGATGTTGCCAACCCTTTGACAATTATCACAAGATCTACAAATTGAAATGTGTTCCTAAATAGAGTAGGCCAATATAAACCACACTCAAGCACCTTTTGTGCAGTCTTAGTAGGGTCAAAGCGTCCTCCAGTCTCTTTTGAATGAAAATGACTTAAGATTGAAGACACTTCTTCCATAGGAACACATTTACGAATAATTCCATTAGCACAAATCTTGTAAAGAAAAGGGTCGTACCATAGATATCGCTTGACTTAAGAAAAGAATTTCTTCTTTTGTTGGTAAGAAAAGTTAGGAGGGATCACATTACCAGCCAAGTAATTAACTATGTCTATATACCAAGGTAAAGTAAGCATGCTAGTAAGTGTTCATCAGGAAACACCTCCTTAATGTCTTGGCTTTCTCCTTGCTCCATTACTTCCTAATTCAAACGAGATAAGTGATCAGTTACAAAATTTTTCTTACCTTTCTTATCTCGAATTTTAATATCAAACTCTTGTAATAGGAGAACCCAACAAATTAATCATGGTTTAGCATTAGGCTTGTTCATTAGATACTTCAATGCTAAATGGTCCGTATAAACTATCACCTTTGAAAGAACCAAATAGGATTGAAATTTATCAATTGCAAAAACCACAGCTAACATCTCCTTCTTAGTAGTGGTGTAATTCCTTTGAGCATTATTTAGCATGCGACTTGCATAATAGATTGGATGGAAAAACTTTCCATGTCTTCGTCCAAGTGTTGCACCAATTGCAAAGTCACTCGCATCAAACATCAGCTCGAAAGGAAGAGACCAATCTGGTGATACCAAAATAGGTGCACTCGCAAGCTTCTCTTTTAGCAATAGAAAAGAATGCATGCATTGGTCATCAAAGTTAAAAATTGCATCCTTGGTCAGAAGCTCAGTAAGGGGCTTACCAATTTTGGAAAAAGCCTTAGTGGATCTTCTGTAGAACCTAACATGTCTAAGGAAACTTCGAATTGCTCTAACTGAATTTGGAAGAGGTAGTTGAGCAATAAATTCTGCTTTTGCTAGATCAACTTGAATTCCCTTACTTAAAATCTTATGCCCTAGCATTATGCATTCTTGCATAATAAAATGGCATTTCTCCCAATTCAAAACTAGATTGATTTCGTCACTTCTCTTTAGCACCTTCTTAATATTTTCCAAACATGCATAAAAGGATGTACCAAATACAGAAAAATCATCCATGAATACTTCAATGCATGACTCAATCATATCCGCAAAGATGGCTATCATACAGCATTGAAAAGTAGCAGGGCAAGCCAAAAGACATGAGACGATAAGCAAAAGTGTCATATGGGCAAGTAAAGGTCGTCTTTTCCTGATACTCCGGGGCAACATGAATTTGCAAGTAACCACTATATCCATCTAAAGCACAATGGAAACTATGCCCAACTAAGCTTTCTATTATTTGATTAATGAAGGGTAAAGGAAAGTGATCCTTCCTCGTGGCATCATTCAACTTATGATAATCGATGCACATACGCCAACTAGTTACCTTCCTTGTGGCAATTAACTCCTCTTATTCATTCTTCATGCATGTAGTTCCTCCTTTCTTTGGCACTACTTGAATTAGACTAACCCATGTAGAGTCAGAAATAGGATAAATAATACCAGCATCAAGGAGTTTAACTACTTCATTCTTTACCA
>JAOXYD010110187.1:0-25201 GCA_028565735.1 Pinacopodium congolense
TCCAAAATTACTTCATAGTTGTTTGTCTCTATACATTTAGTACTTTGCTAACACTTCCGAGAAAGCCTTATAAACCTATATCAATTTGACTCCTATCAAGTTCCACCTAAAAAAATTTTCTCTAATCTACTTTAAATATCATAAGATGAAACACACATAGAAACTTTATCAGTATGTTCTTATCTAATGCATCATATAGGATATGCATATCCTTTTCATTTAAAGAAACAACTTCTTGATCATTTGGAAGAACATCAAAGGCATTTGAAATAAATTAACACAAGTGTAAATCTTGGCCCATAACAAAAAATTTAATCCTAATTTTCCACGTTGAGAAGTCATCACCATAAAAATTTGGTGGCCTATGAATATCTAAACCCTCTCAACAAAAATAACATGACATTTCTAATCTTTACTCACAATTTCGTCAGAAATTAATAAAAATATGATATCAAAGCTCTGATATCAATTGTAAGTATTATGGCACCCAAGAGGGGGAGGGAGTGAATAGGGGGTTTAAAATTTTCTTACGAAATTAAATAAATTGAATAACCTAAGCTAAATTTAACTATATAAATCTCTAAACCAAAATTCAACCTATAATGAGATGATAATGCTTATGTAAATATTAGTCAAATTTAATCAATAATAAAACAAACACAACAAGTATAAACTTAAAGAGATAAGGGAATAGATGAACACAAAGATTTGTAAAGGTTTTCTTACCCCTAAAGATAGACTGCGTCTTCTTTCTAACTACTTGTTGGAAACTTACTAAAAACTAATATCACTTTAATTGGGAGAAGATAACCCTTACAATCTTACTTTTCATAAAGAGGATGAAAAATAACCCTTTATAATATTAATTTAAGATGAAGACTAACCTAATAATCTTGTTTACAATGGTTTAGAGAAACCCACATAACAATCTTAAATTATAAAGGTCAAGAGGAACTCAACACAATCTTACTTAAGTAGCTGAAGAGTAACCTTTTTCGTATAACCAAATTAAAATAATTTAACCAAAAAAAATAGCCCTTGAACTTAGGCTAACCAAGCCTCAAATAAAGCTTATATAGCTTATTAAAAACCTAATCAAATCAATCCAAGAAAGAGATCAACTGTAACCAATGCAATGCTTATGCCTTATGCATTCTTTAACGCTCATACATGGCATAAATCAATCTAAATCATTTTTCAACAATTAAGCCAATTCAAATCTTGTTTACCATAGGTAAAGAGAAACCTTTCAAAAATATTTTTAATGTCAAAGAGGAGCCCTAATCATAATTAACAACTAACACAATCAATTCCCAAAATTATGTAACTAAATCACACTTTAAATGGTGTTTCTCTGAAGCTCATTCAATATAATCAATTATAAAATTTCTAGAGACAAATAAACAATATGACAAGCCTTCTAAAACATCAATAAATCATAAAAAATCTAGTTAAAGAAATAAAAATGAGTTTAATTCACCAAAAATCATATTGAAAACAATATTATGCAATCTATCAAAATATGCAGTTTTTAATGTTCCAGCCTAGAAATAAAGTTTTTAACAA
This sequence comes from Pinacopodium congolense, assembly GCA_028565735.1. Taxonomy (NCBI): domain Eukaryota; kingdom Viridiplantae; phylum Streptophyta; class Magnoliopsida; order Malpighiales; family Erythroxylaceae; genus Pinacopodium; species Pinacopodium congolense. Next base: position 1,567 of record JAOXYD010110187.1, read on the forward strand.
ACTAAACGGCATGGAATCATCAAAAAAAAACCTAATATAACATTAATATATCAGTTAACAACAAATCATAACGATAAAAACAAATTTAGAGCATTAAATAGATGGATTAAATCAAGCATAAGACAAGAACTGTCAAACTTAGATAGCTTTGGAGTAACCTGTAAATTTGAGCTTAAACCAACAATATAAAGCTTAAATTTTGAAAAAATAATTCTAGCAAATAAGAAACTAGAAAACAACAAAATTAACAACCCAAAAATTGATTGGAATAAAGAAAAATGAGATTAAAGTAAAAGTAGCAAAAATAGAGGCAACTTTGGCATATATGAATATATAAGGTTACACCAAACAAAATCCCACCTTCATCATGTAAAAAGTTAATCAAACACACTCCTGAATGTTTAAACAAACTGTAAATAACAAGATTGTAGGTACAATAATGAAATTAAATTGCATAGATTCAAGATGAACAAGGAAGAACACAAAGTTGGATAGCTTTGGAGTAATATGGTTTTCAAGGCATATAATTCTCTCAAAATGGCATTAGAGACTTCCTAAAGGGTTTAAGGCACATATATATAGGCGTTGGAAGATATTAGAGTCATTTTTTCAAAATTAGTCACTAAGATCATAAAAATTCGTTAAAACTCGAAACATAAACTAGTCGTTAGAGTTTGTCTAGCAGGGGTTCGATCAACCGATGTCTATAAGTCGGTTAATTGACCTTCAGTCGACCAAATTATAAGGATCGGTTCTACAGGATCAATTCTAAATTCTATAGATCACACAAAACCGAGATAAAATGATTTCAAAACTAATTCTTTTAACTCCAATTCAGTTTAAACAAGTTTTAAACCATTCTATGACTAGAATATGATACCAAGACATATAAATCAAGGGGAAAAAACATAAAGTGCAACTTTAGTTTAAAACCAAAATAAAACTAAAACATAAACACATAAATTTGTTTCTTTTGCTCCTAAACTAATACACATAAGTCACAAAACACATTTTGAGTATAGTCTATTAATCCAAACATCATAAACACAAAATTTGACCAATTATTTGGAACTTTTTCAATCTAAGTTACTATTCTATTGGTTTCAAACTTAACAACCTTCAAATCATTTATAACCAAAATTCACATCATAATTGGATTCAAACAAATTCAAATACACATAAAAAATATGTTAAAGCACTTAAGACTCATCAAAAGGTATACTTTAACACAATTCATCACATTAACTCTTGATTATACAATTTCATATAAATGCAACAATCTAAACAATCCCTACCATATCAATTTCATTAAAAAATTCAATTAAATACTAAAACTACAATTCAAAACCTCTATGTAAATGTTTATACATGTATGACATACAAAGCCCTTATTGATTAAGATCAAGGAAACTGACAACTTAAACAATTTCCTAAACATATGTAAACTTGATCTTCTTTCTTGATCTTCACTTTTACTCTTCAATGCTTGCTTCCAATTCCATTTTCTTCATTTAAGCTTTTCTATCTTGGGCTCCAATACATGTTCTTACACTTTTACATCAACCTATCTTACAAATGCATTTTAAAAAAATAAAACATTAGTAATAAATATGTTTTGTCATCATTAAAATACATGATTAGAACCTTTTTAGTTCTATAATCTCATATGATCCAAAGGATATGCTCTTGCATATTCTTACCTAATATTTTTTATATTTTTTATAAGTTATATGGCCTCTAGTTCTTATTGTTAGGGTTCCCTTCCTACATTCACCAGCTTCTCTTATTTTTATTTTTATTTTTTATCCTTCTTTTAGATGGTAGGTTTGGTAGTATGACCATGTTTTTTCCTAGATGCTAGCTGATAACTCCTCAATTATATATATTTTGATGATGATTTGATAATTATTATATTATGTTTTAAAGGAAAATCCATGTAATTCATGTGCATATTAAGTTAAATTATGTGAATGAGATGTTGCTTAAATGTTTTCTATGTTCGATCATGTTTTATAAGACTTTAAATGATAGTTAAATGGGACCTTCAAGCTAGAACAGATATGGGATCAACTTAAGGATAAGACTATCAAGTTAAGAAGCTCCATATCAAATTTAATGATCAATGGGTAAACGAAGGAAGAGATATCATAAGAAGACCAAAAGGATCATAAAGTTAGAGGAATTATGGCTAAGATCACGCATATGATTCATCCAGCCTTACTGTGCTTTTCAGACAGAAAATATCAAGATGTGATCTTGGTCGTGATATTTTCTTTCTAAAAAGCACAGTCAAGTTGAATGAACCATGACCATGATCCTACCTATGATGGTTGTGTCCTCCCCTATGTAAATAACTTAATTTAGGTTATTTTGGAATTCTTGCCTATAGTCATGTTCTAGCAACCTCCAAGAGAGAAAATATGAATCCTATGCTATCTCTAGGGCTTTTACACAAGATTGAAGGAAAAGTTAGATAACAAGAAAAAGGATTGCAAGATTAAGATAGGTTTTAGCAGCAATCCTCATGAATAAGTCAAGGAATTTAAGAGCTTTACCTATAAGCCTTTATATTCCCTCTCTTTTTATGATTTTTGTTGTAGTTCTTAGGATGTTTAGGACCCTAAAATGTAGTACACATTGTTTTCTTTGGTTTAATGTGAATTTTCATATTTTTCTTAAATTGCCTATAGATATTAATTGAGACTGGTTTTTAAATTATTTATAACTGTCCAATATTTAATTCTAATATATGATTTCATATGTTTAAATGGACCAAGTCAAATATATAATTAGTTCAAATATAGGCAATGCATCTTGCATATAGTCCTTAAGTATAGGCTTACATAAGATGTTCAGATTAGATGTGAGTCTAATAAAAACAATAGGTTCCACGGATCTTGGTAATGCATTCAATTGGTAAAGTAAGATAGTGTGACCAACCACTTAGTTTATCAAATTTAATGGAAATTACATGACTTGACCGTGAGCCTGTAATTTAATTTAGGAAATCTACAGTTTAAGGTAATCTAAAAAATGCATTGAATCAAGATAAGGTGATGGATAAAGTTCATTTTAAGGGGATTAATACTTTGAATCTTAACTTCAGTATTGTCAGTTAATTCGTGTGAGTTATCTTTTGGATTCACTCCTAACTTCAGTATTATCGGTTAATTCATATGAATTGTCATTTAGATTCACTTTCGTCTATTTTGTTTATTGTCATTTTAATTAATCAATCATTTAACAATCTTGAGTAGCCTAGATATCAAATATAGAAACTTCACCAATAGAGCAATCCTTGAGGTTCTACACCTGGATTTACCATAGCTATACTCCATAACGATAAATACACTTACCTCATTGCATGCTGTGGTATTGTTTAGTGTGATTCTTAGTTTACTTTCTTTCAAAATTTAGGTATGCATACACACCATCAAGTTTTTGATGTTGTTAATGAGAACTACATCATATTGAGTGTTTTTTCTATTCTTTGTTAGACTATCCTTATTTACTTTGTTTGAATTTTTCTTTGTTTAAATTTTTTCAATTTTTTAGATTTTTGTAATTTTAATTTCATTTAAATTCTTTACTATTCTTGATCTTCTATTCATTCTTTTACTTTTTAGGCTAGGTACCTTCTTATATGACTGGGAGCCACCCTATAGAGTTGTTCAAACTTGATTCAAAAGTTAAAAGAACATTAAGAAGAGGTATAAAAGAGAAGAAGATAGAAAGCAACACCATGTTTGAGGTCTTAGAGCCACAAGTAGACATTAGATTGAGAATTAGGACGTAGAGCACCATTAATCATAGAAGATTTTTTTAGACTCTCGCTGTAAGGTACAAAGTCCAACATATTTAAGCCACAGGTAGAGATTGCAAAATTCAAGATCAAGCCACATATGGTTCAAATGCTATAGAGCTATGTACAATTTGATGGGCTTTAGAATGAAGATCCTAATGTCTATTTTGCCAACTTTATGGAGATTTACGACACATTTAAGTCGAATGATGTGTTTAAAAAATCTATTATATTAAGACTATTCCCTTTCACATTAAGGTCCAGAGCCAAGTTATAGCTAAAGTCAAATTTTCCTAGTTCTATTACTTCATGGAACCAATTAGCCAAAAAGTTTCTAACCAGTTATTTCCCTCCCTCTCATTTAGCTAAGTTACATAACGAGATTATCTCTTTTCAACAGTAAGGTTAGGAGAACCTGCATGAAGCTTGAGAAATGTTTGAAAATATATTAAAGAAGTGCCTACATCATGGATTTTACTTGAGCATGTTGATGTAGACTTTTCTTAAAGGTCTCAATTTCGCTGTAAGACAGTTGATAGATGCATCTTCTAATGGAATAAAAAGTTTTAAGACTCTTGAGCAACTCCAAAAACTCATAGAGAACATCTCTATGAACACTTACCACTAAGGAAGTGCAAGGCGGAGGTCTACCACCTTAACTACATAGGATAAAGACACAATTGCCTCCTTAAAAGCAAAATTGAATGCTTTGACTTAAAAGATCAAGAGGATGGTAGTGGAGTCAACCTATTCTTAAGTGATGTATTGTGATATGTGTAGGGGAAGACATTTAAGTTAAGAGTGTCAAGCATATTGTATTGGTGAACCAGTAGAACAAAAAGATTTTGTAGGCAAAACATTCAATAACAATATATCATACTCATTCTCCTATAAACTAGGATGGAGACAACTTTTAAGTGTACCTAGCATGGGGGAGCTAATAGCAAAGTTTATTTCCATAATAGAAGATTGTTTTTAAAAGGTTAAAGCCTCCATGCTCAACTTGGAGATAAAGAGTCACAAGGTACGCATCTTATTAACCTCACACCTATTATAAAGCAGAGGTGAAAGCTATCACTTTGAGAAGTAGTAAGGAGTTAGTTGGGGGTAAAATTTTGAAAGAAAAAGAAGAGTTTGCAACTAGAAAAAAGATAGCAGAAACTAGAGAAAGGGAGATGAAAGAAAAAGAAAAAGATGAAAGGTCAAAAAAGAAGTCGGTAAAGGGGTACAAGTCACTAATTCTATACTTGAGTTGACTATAGAAAATTTGATAAGATGAGCAATTTAGTAAGTTTTTAGAGCTTCTTAAGTAATTACATATTAACATGCCTTTTGTGGAAACTTTGTCATAAATATCGAAGGATCTCTTATTAAATAAAAATAAGTTGGAGGAGTTATCCATGGTATAATTGAATGAGGAATGTTCAATCAGTCTATAAAACAAATTACTATAAAAACTAAAGGATCTAGGGAGTTTCAATATCCCCCTGAATTATTAATAGTTTTGCTTTTGATAAGGCAATAGAAGACTTAAGCCCTAGTATAAATTTGATGTCATATTGTCTATTTAGTAAACTAGGACTTGGTGAGCCAAAATATACTAAGATGAGCATACAATTGGCCAATAGATCTATAAAATATCTTAAAGGATAATTAATAATGTTTTGGTACAAATTGATAAGTTTATATTTTCAACTGATTTTGTGATTTTGGACATAGATTACAATGTAAAAATTCCTTTAATCCTAGGTAGACCTTTCTTAGCTACAAGTAAAACATTGATAGATGTGGTGTAGGAAAATTGAAATTTAGGGTTGAAGATAAAGAAGTAGTATTTAAAATCTCTAAAGCTATGAAACACTTATAGGAAAAGATGATACTTGTTTTTGTTTAGATGTGATTGATACTAAAAGTTCAAATGTGTTATAAAAGAAAATCACACAGGAATCATTGGAGGCATGAATAGCTAAGGAAGAATGAGAAGGGACATCCAGTCCTAAAATTCTAAAACAAAAAGAGTATGTGGAAACCAATAAACTAGTAAGGACAATATAGGAGTTGATGATTGAGACATGCAAGAATTATATATCCTATCTTTGATAGTTTATAGGTGAGTCCTATGCAGGTTATACTAAAGAAAGATGGGATGGCAATGGTGTCAAATGAGAAGAACGAGAAGATACCTACATGTACAGTAATAAGTTAGAGAGTGTTCATTGACTATCATAAGCTAAATGATGCAACACACAAAGATAACTTCCTATTGCCATTCATTGATTACTCTCTAATCATGTATACTACTGCTTTTTGGATGGACTTTTGAGCTACTTCCAGATTCCCATATCTCCAAAGGATCAATAGAAGACAACTGTCGCATGTTCATATGATACATTTGCTTATAGGATAATGCCATTTGGAGTATGTAATGTTTTTTCCACTTTTTAGAGGTGTATGTTAGCAATTTTTGATGATTTAGTAAAGGACATCATGGAGATATTTATGGATGACTTTTTAATTTTTGTTGATTATTTTGATTTATGACTTAACAATTTAGCTAAGGAACTTAAAAGGCATAAAGCAACAAATTTAGTTCTTAATTAAAAGATGCGTCATTTTATGGAAAAAAAAGGGCATAGTATTAGGCTATAAGATTTCAGTTAAATTAATTGAATTACATAAGAAAAAAAATTAAAACTATTGATATATTACCTCCACCTACTTTGATAAGGGCAATTAGAATCTTTTTTGGTCACATAGGATTCTCGAAGGTTCGTTAAAGACTTTTCCATCATGGTTGCATTTGATTTAATGCTATCTTTTGAACTTATATGGTATGCTACTGACTATGTAATGGGAGTGGTGCTTAGATAGCACAAGAACAAACACTTCCAACCAATCTATCATGAAAACATGATAATGAAGAATGCACGAGAAAATTATACTACTACTAAAAAATATATCTTTGCTATTATTTTTACATTTGATAAATTTAGATCATATCCTGTGATTTATAAACTTCTTATGTATAGAGATCACTCAACTCTTAGGTACTTACCAACCAAAAGTCATAATAAACCAAGACTAATAAGAGGGGTGCTATTGTTACATAAATTTAACTTGGAAATTTAAGACAAGAAAGGAGAGAAGAACCTAGCTATAAACCATCTTTCTTGTTTGAGAATCATCATTTGGAAACGTTAAAGAGGAGGACATTAATGACATATTCCTTGATAAGCGCCTTTATGTTGTCATTAGTAGATATGTTGATGCGCTTTGGTTTACTGAATATGTTAACTATCTAATAGGTGAAGTCATACCACAAAGGATGACTTATCTGTAGAAAAAGAAATTTTTTAATGACTTAAAACATTACTTGTGGAAGGATCGGTACTTGTTTCATGTATGTGTAAATCATATAATCAGGAGATATGTAACTTATCTTAAAATAAAAGAGATCCTAAACCTCTATCATCAAGGACTAACTAAAGGACATTATCACACAAATAGCACACAACCAAGGTTTTGGAGTTAGGTTTATTAGCCTACATTGTTCAAAGACACCAAGAGGTATGTGAGTATATGTGATAGTTGTCAACGATCAAGTAACCTCTCTTGTAGGCATGAAATGTCCCAACTTGTTATTCATGTGCGTAAGATATTAGATGTGTCGAGTATTAACTTTATAGGTCCATTTTTGGTATTCTTTGGCAATAGGTATATCCTAGTAGCTATAGATTATGTTTTTAAATGGGTGGAAGCCCAAGCGTTACCTACTGATGATGTTAGAGTGGTAGTTAAGTTTCTAAGGAAATTGTTTACACCATTTGGGGCACCTAGAACCATCATAATTGAAAGGGGTACTCACTTTTGTAACCAACAGTTTGACAAGGTACTTAAGTGGTTTGGTGTTACATATAAAGTAGCTACTTCATATCACTCCCAAACTAGTGGGTAGGTAGAAGTTAACAACAGAGAACTTAAAAGGATATTAGAGAAAACAGTTGAGAGCTCTTGGAATAATTGGTCAATGAAATTAGATGATGCTTTATGAGCCATTATAATAGTCTATAAAACATCAATTAGCACCACACCATATATGGTAGTTTATAGAAAATCTTTTCACTTAACATTAAAGCTTGAACACAAGGTATATTAGGGTATTAAACTCTTTAACTATAATTTAGAACATGCAGGTCACAAATGATTACTCCAATTGAATGAACTTGATGAGTAAAGCTAGGAAGCTTATGAGAACTCTAAACTTTAAAAGAAAAAAGGAAAGAAGTGGCATGGTCAGCACATTTAAACCAACAAGGAATTGAAACCGGTAGATCAAGTCCTTCTAATCAACTCAAAGATTCAATTATTTCTAAGTAAGCATAAGTATCGATGGTATGGACCATTTTGATTAACAATGTCTTTCCATATGGTGTGAGAGAAATTTTGCACCAAGAAAAGGGAACCTTTAAAGTCAATAGACATCAACTTAAGTTATACAGAAGTGGAGATTTCAACAACCAAGTGAAGAATACACTCCTCATAAGCTAGATAAGACTTAGACTCTAGCATGATCATCAACCTAATGATGTTAAACAAACGCTTGTTGGAAGGCAACCTAGTATTTTTATACTTTGTATCGTTTGTTTTTATACTATTTTAACTTCTTTTGTCTTGATATTTGCCTACCTCGATCTAACCTTTTGGAAAGATTATTCTTTAATTTTCATCTTCAAGTTTAAATAACAAGCTTTGATCATAAACTTCTTTATATTTTTCACTACACGAAATGGAAGCCAAGTCACCACAATCATGCCTACAACGTGGACTTCACTATTCATAGGAGTGTTGTTCTCCTTTCTTCTTTAACACTTCATATCCTTTATTTGTTTTGATCTTCCAAATTAAGGACAATTTGTTTTAAGTTAGGGGTAGGGGGAGATGAACATGGCATGTTCTTTCAAATATTAACACATTTGATTTGTTGTGAGTCTAGGGGAAATGAATTGGATATCTTTTCTTTGAATGATTAAAAGTGGGAGTTATTATTAATTATGGTATTTCAATATAATCATATTTTTAATTTGGTGAGCATTTAACAATTTTTAAATTATTTTTAACTTATTTTTTTCTTTTTCTTCTTTTTTTGGTATTTTAATTTAATCATATTTTTAATGTGGTGAGCATTGAACAATTCTTGAATAATTTCTAACCTAATTTTTTTTCTTTTTCTTCTTTTTATTTTGTGTGAATTGCATGTGTTTTAGGTCCTTTGGTGTATGATATCAAGTTTTTAATGTTGTTGCATATGGATTGTCATGTGAATTTAGAATAGTTTGTATTTTAATAAATGAAAAGTATACATGTGATTGAATTAAGAGAGAAAAAACATTCACTCTGCTAGCTTTATACTGATAAAAAAATTGAAGTTCCTAAGTAGTACTAGTAGCGATTCGTGATTGTGATCTAATTGAGTAACTAGGGGTGTTCATAATAAAATATTCTCCTTCATGTCACAAGACTAGATGACATTGTAAACAAGCTGAAAAGCATAACCGAGAGACATTTACAATAAAATATTTGCCATCGTGTCAAAAAGTAGATTGAAACCCAATGGTAACATCTTTGAACAATTTTGCATAATGATCCATATAAAACTACTTAGATACTTGATATTATACATTAAGAGTTATCTATCTAATAACTATGTGATTGTATGTGTAATAGAGCTTTTTCCATGAAAGAATTATGATTTGTGAGCTAAATTAAAAGCATTAATTGATTTTTATTTTTACTTAATTAGCTTTCAACTTTTGATCAATTTCATTTTAAGTGGATGTTTAAATCGTTACTTAAGGAAAAGCAGTTGCTCAAGTGTTGAAATATTTAATAACTCCTCAATTATACATATTTTGGTGATGATTTGATTATTTTTGTATTGAGTTTTAAAGGAAAATCCATGTGATTCATATGTATATTGAGTTAAATTATATGAATGAGATGTTTCTTATATATTTTCTATATTTGTTCATATTTTATAGAATTTTAAAGAGAAATTAAATGCATACTTTGAGCCAAAAGAAATATGGGAGCAAGTTTAAGAGAAAGAATATAATGTTGGGAAGCTCAATATAAAAATTCATGACCAACAGATAAATGACAGAAGAGATATCATAAGAAGATTACAAGGAGTACAAAGCTAGAGGAATTATGACCAAGATCACACCCATGATTCATCCAGACTAGCCGTGATTTTTATACATAAAATATCACAGCCAGAATCATGGTATGTAAATAACCTAAATTAGGTTATTTTGGACATGCTTTTGCCTTTAGACACATCCTAGCAACTAATAAGAGAGAAAAGAATAATCCTAAGCTGTCTTTAAGAATTTTTGTATAAGATTTAAGGAAAGGTTGGATAAAAAATATAAAGAATACAAGATCAAGATTGGTTTTGGCAACAATCAACATTAAAAAGTCAAGGAATTCAAGAACTTCACCTATGAGCCTTTTTATTCCCTATCTTTTTATAGTTTTTGTTATAGGTCTTAGGATGTTGAGGAACTAAAATTCTTGTAGGATTTAAGTTATTATGAACCTTAAGATGTAGTATACGTTGATTTCTCTAGTTTAATGTGAATTTCCAGATTTTCCTTAAATTGCTTATGGATATTAATTAAGATTTGTTTTTTAATTGTTTGTGACTGTGCAATATTCAATTCTAGTATATGATTTCATATGTGTAGATGGACCAAATTAAATATATGATTAGATTAACTATAGGTAATGCATCTTACATGGAGTCCTTGACCATAGGCTTACATAAGATGTCCAAGTTGGTTAAAAGTCTAATCAAAACAATATATATTGTCAATTAGTTTGTGTGAGTTATCTTTGGATTTATTTTCGTCTATTTCGTCTATTTTCATTTTAATTAATCAAAAATTCAATAATCTTGAATAGGTTAGATAGCAAAGATAGAAACTTCAATAATAGTGTAGTTCTCAAGGTTCGACACTTAGATTCACTGGAGTTATACTACATAATGATAAGTACACTTGCCTCATTGTGTGATATTGTATTGTTTAGTTTGATTCTTAGTTTATTTTCTTTCAAACATAGGTTCGTCTATACACCATCACTAGCTAAAATTGTTCACCTTGAGCTGGATGCTTTTCTAATAACACTTTATATAAGCATCCCTGCTGTAGAACTCATATATGTATTATTATGGATATCCTCTCTTTAAAATGATTACTGAATTGCATGAATATAAGGGATTCTAGTGAAGTCCCTTTTACAACGTGTGTAAACCCTTTTTTTTTAAGTTTACTACATGATGGTCATTTATGTAATGTTCAACTTTAAACTCTCCATCTTTAGTAAAATATGTCAAATAATTTACAAACTTTTTTTTTTGTTCTTCTTTAACTTTGATAGATTGTTAGATCATATATTATCATTATATGTAACCATGACTTACTTCTTATGCTAAAATTCCTTTTGCATAAATGTCATCTCATGACCTCTAAGCAAGTCAAAATTAGTTTGTCCCTTACATTTTTCAAGTAGGCATTAAAAGACTCTATAGTACTGTTTGACAAAAATTCAAGCTTACATCTTCTATCAAATACATATATACATCGTCTCTTTCTAGAAATTTTGTATAAACAATCATATGCCTCCTTGTTTATGTTCTCTAACTTATTTGTTTATTTTTTATATCCTTTTCGAGTACAATTAAAAACTATACTCCACATATGGTCTTTGATGATAAAACTTATATTATCATTGTAAGTTCTCCTATAGATGTTTGAAGTAATAGAATTAATCAAAGTGGGCAAACTCAAGTTCAAACAAATCAAGTTCAAACAAATCTTTTAGGCTTTGTATAATATGAGAAAAAGAACATTAACATTAGGATAGGTAACATTTACAAGCTGGATAGATCTCATTATTTCAATATTTTACCTTCTGTCTATCACTTATGAACACCTATAAGTGATTAGTGATTATTGCTTATATTAATAACTAAACACCTAAGAAATCATTTACAATTCTCTTTTTTCTCAACTTCTAAACAGTAGCTAAGCTAATTATATATTTTGTCATTTAGATCCCCTTCAATGGATATTAATTGCCAATTATATCTTATTTTCAAATGACATCCATTAATACACATTATAAATCTAAAAGCATTGACAAACCCATCTTTGAGTTGCTCTAGAAAAACATAACAAAAGCAAAGTATACCTTCAAAAAACTTGATGTAAAGGGAGCTGCTCCTATTACTTTCCATTATAGTTGAGAAGCATCCTTTCAACCTCTTATATTGTGGTCCTTCATCTCCTAACAGTAAAAAGGTATGCTTCTTAACTTAATATTCTTTGATATCTAAAACCTCTTTACCGATAATCCATATAACTGCCCCTTCCAACCATGAAATACTCCAATTAGGACTCTCTATAAAGTGAGTCACATGTTTGTTAGAAATTTGTTAGTGATCGATTTTCTTAATATTAAATATTATTTATAAGCATGGATTTCTTATATTGTTTTAATTTGAAATGCATGTCTATTATGTGTAAGGCTTGTGTGTATTCTCTACTTACATTTCTTCTTTCACTCAATAGTAACTAATAGACTTTCATTTTTAATATATCCCAAGTAAAACCCCCTTTGAATGCTTATATTCATTAATGCATTTCTAAAAATGTTAACAGAATCAAATATGATTCTTTACTTCAAGATAATTTCACCATCCATTATACTTAAAGCACTGAAGTAAAGATATTTTGGCTTCGACGTTAGCTAATGCATCATTGACTTCTATATTAGCCATTGCATCATTAGTTGCTACATTAGGTACTACATCTTTGGATGCTAAATTAAGTACTGCATCATTAACTACTACATTAGCTACTATAATGGATGCTTTAATGTCTACTTTTAGTGAAATTCAACCCATCATCATTTTAATTACTTTAATGTCCATTATAGGGTTATTAGAAATAGATAATTTCGGTACTTCTAACTCATCCAAATACACCTAATTGTATTCACCTTTCTTTTTTTCTATTGACTTTATTGGCATCCTTATGTTATTATTAGTTTTTAGTGGTCTCAAGTCAACTTCAAATGGTTGTAGAAATTTATCCATAAATTTCTATGCTTGTCTGTATCATAACATCTTTGCATTAAGCATGAACTCAATTAATGTTATCTCATCAATCTTAATGCCAAAATAGTTGCTTTTTCCACCTTTATATGCCATATATGGTGCAAATCCACTATAAAAACACCCTAATCTAATTCTGGGGTCGGAAGTAACATATATTTTTCTTCAACAAGGGCCTACTAAAAATAAGAGAAAAAGCATCATAAGATGAGTTAAAATGGAATATCAATGACAAAACGTCTATTTTCAAAATAATTGGGCCAACTAGAGGTGATGATATGTGAATTTACTTTATTTACTTTTTTTAAAAAGAAACCAAGTGATGGAAATGATAAAAGATTATTTAAATAATGCATCTTCATACCAAAGATTTAGTTGTAGCATAAACTAAGTGGTTTTTTTTCTCTATTTACCAAAACAAAAATTGTAGCATACCTTTAACTTGTTTTTATCATCAAATTAGACACATGGTAGTTGAGATGATGACGCTCCACATAGGTGTTATGGACTTGTATACACTTGTATTTTGGAAAGTAATGCATATGTTTTACATTATTTGTCATGTTCCACTCGATGAACTCTGCTCTAAAACTCAACTAGCCCTTGTTCTAATCATTATGCACAAATTGGCTACAAACCATCTACCTAATCTCTTTAAGGCATACCATCAAACACCTTATATGCAACAGATATCACATACTTCAATCTAACACGAACAATATTCTCACTATATATTTAAGTAACTAAAATTACACACACACACACACACACATATATATATATAATAGTTTTTGAAAGATTTATGATTACAAAGAAAGAGTGTGAAAATGATGTAAAAAGAACAATAATTTTATGATTGCTATAAAAATTTAACAATAAAAATTTGAAATCAAATTTCAATAAATTTTAATTGTTACTTACCTTCGATCATGTGTATAAAAAGTAAATTTAACTTACTTCTCTTTTGTTCACAATCAAAACAATGAAAGTGATTCGTTTTTTCTTCTTTTTTCAATTCTCTGACCTCCTCATATTACTCTCCTTTTTGCAAAAAAAAGGTACCGTTGTCTCCAAATTGAGACAAGATAATGATGTTAACGTTGAGCGTTTTGATTCTATTTTAATTTTTAATTTTTAATTTTTTAAAATATAAAAATTAAAAATATATTATAAAAATTGAAAAAAATAACACATTAATATAACATAAAAATTAAAAATAGTAATATAAGTTAAAAAATAAATAAAAATCCGATACAAACATACCAAAATAAAAAGTTAAACAAAAAAATCTTTTGATTTTAATTCTTTTTCCAGTTAAAGACGAAGTCGTGTGTACTGTAATCACATACTATGTTATCTATTACGGAGTGCATAACAAACTTTTTAAAAAATATATTTTCTACTTTTATATGAGTTTTTTTTTTAACAGAGACCGACTGTAGTGGAATGAAGTCTTAGTAAGTAAAAAGTAAGAGGAATAAATGATAATTTCAAAAAATCAAAGATTAAATAAAAAAGACTAAATTATAGGAGGATTATATGACTATAGGATTAGTATTTTCAAGCTAACGCTAACAATTTTTGGTACACAAGACACACGCCCCTGGATCCGGGAGCCCGTAGCTCCTTGTTATCGGCTCCTTTTTTATATGTAAAGAGCTTTTATACCAGAAGACTCTGATAGATAGACGATGGTTCCTAGCCGAGTCCCTTTAAGAAATAGAAATTATGCAGCCTGCCTAATGTGATAATAAACAAGCAAGTAAATAGAAGAACTGCAGTCTAGATTAAAGCCAATATGAAGTTGGGTTCTACCACTGTATGGCGCCCAACGCCGTGGAACATATCTACTAGCTGATTCGGCTTGGATGTTATAGCACCAATCCCTTCTTTCGGGCATTTTTCTGAACCCGGAATTCAGATTGCTTAGTTGTTTGTTTCATTGTTGGTGGTTTTGGTATGTAGTTTCAGTTGGGTGTGAACGATATGGCTTGGTATGAGGGATTTTGTGTGTTATGGGGATAAGGGTTTGTTGCCTAAGTGATGATCGACTTACAATGAATTACCAGTTCCATGAGTTTTTTGTTAACCAAACACTAGCATAGTTATTCCTTAGGAATAGAGGAGGAATAGAATAGCTAATCTCCTCAACCAAACATACCATTTGTGTATGTTTGCTTGGATAGTGAATTGGTTCATAAATGTTGCGATTGTTCCATATTCTTCCAGAGTTTGTTGCTTGCAGATATATTCTGTTGGTATGTGCTCAAATGTAGGAGTAACTAATAGATTGGTCTAAAAGTCATATGATCAACAAACATCTTTTGTGTGCTCCAAGTGGCCTAAAACAACTGCTTATAAAATATCTGTTGCTGTTCGACGGAGCGTAGAAGAATATTTGGGGTTTGGTACAGAGAATGCACATACAGTTGACACTGATTGGTAATCAGATAATATTATTGGTTTTTAAGTACCTGGCTGAATGAAGTGGTGGAACTAGGTGCAATACCATATGAAGGTACAATTGGAGCTGGCTGAATGCAATGAATTTCCTTCTAATTTCTTGAGGTATTGCACTTGATTAAGATTTGCTAATGATTAGTCAGATCTCTTTATCGCAGACTTTTATATGCTGAAATGTCTATCGTCGATATGGATATGAGGATCAACACAGTGCAGTCTTCATTCTCAATACTTCTTGGAGATGGCCAGCATCTTGATGGCAAGGTATGATAAGGGGCCCCAATTATTGTTCTTGGTAGAATGATTTAGAATGCAAGAATTGTCGTAATAGGAGTTGGCATTGCATATTTGAACTCATTAGAGCCTGATTCGCATTATTATGTTCGATAAAAGAAATGAGGGAAGTTCCAATTGAAAAATATTGTAAGGGAAAAATACTTTGAAGATGAACCTATTTCCAACTATCGAAAAAATCTTAGTGGAATTGGCACATATGAAATTGAGCACAATCTATCTGAGAGTTGATACTGCAATTTTTTGGAATCCATGGTTATGGACTTGAATCCAAGACAGGAAAAAAAATGTACTTAACACTAATGCTTTACTTTGAACTTGTTATTTGTCCATATTGGAACCAACTCTACCTCATTTCCTCCTACTTGTTTGTGTGATTTTTCAATTATAACTGCTTCTATTGCCTACATGTTTGGTATTTAGTGACAGCAACTTGCACAAAGCTTCATTCACATGGCCACTCCTTTGCAGAGATGAGCTAATATTTCTTCTCTCTTTTCTTTTTGTCAGCCCACAGAATGCATCACCATTTTGTCATCATATTATTGTGGTATGTGTAAATCTAACTAATTATGGAAACTCATCATTATTAAACATGGATTTCCATGAGCATGACTTTATGATGAAGCTTGTGACCATTTTAGAATTCAACCCCAGGATAGCCTCTAGATGGAAAATATGTCTTGGATTCATGATCATCAAGTTGTCGATCTTATTCCCCAAATACGCTTTTGGTTGCTTTTATCATATGGGATCTGACTGGACCCTAAAAAGATAAAAACTCAGGTAGCCAACACTAATGTTACGAGAATTCAAGTGTATCTATGGATATTCCCTGTACCCTTGAAATTGCACAGCTTGTCAAGAACGGCACTATTGACCTCTGGCTTTCTTTCCATTATGGCACATGTGGCGAAACTGGAAAAACCAATTTATTGAGTTGAGATAAGCTATTTCATATGTCATACTTGTTGATATCAACAAAAATCAATGAGCTCCATGTGACTATGATGAACCGATTGTGAAGAGGTTTTCTTGGTCAAACATGATGGTCAATATCCAATGATTCCATTCATGCTGTGTTTTAGCATTGCCTTCACCAATGGGAAACAAAATATATGAACGCTAATTATCGGATATGCGGATGAGTAAGGTCTGAATTGGGTAAGAAGGAAAATTCATAATGAAGAACGGTGAATATGAACTTTGTTAACATATAGGATTCTATCATTTTTAGACCTTCTTAATGATGAGTTAGAGATCACAATGATGAATGGAGTACTTGGAAAGGTTGTTTGTTTCAATAAAAATATTAAAAGGTTTGGCTTGTCAAATGACTTGCTAATCTCAAGTTAAAGGTCTAGGAGGAGATAAAGTTGCTAATAAATCATCAGAATTGAGAAATGCTGTAGGTAATAATGGTATAGTTCCATCTTCCCTGCAAAGGCTCTCATCCTTCCATGTCTGTGCTGCATATTCTTGATCCTCATTTTTATTTATCTAATGCAAATAGATTTTCTTTGTGCACGGCACAAACCATTTCTTAGATACCGAGGTGGAAAGGTGTGAAGAGGAGTTGCTGCATCTGCTGTTGAAATTGAAAGACAGGTCATTTCCTACTTTATTGACCTTTTAATGAAGTAACTATGACTACACAAGAAATTTGGTCCAACTGGGGTTCAAATTTGCAGGAGATGAAATGCTTACCATGATTTGATTGGAAAAACTGGTTTAAAAAGAAAATGTTGATCATAGACCGGAAAGAAGTCTCTGCTATTTCTGCAGAATCGTTAACCTATGGGGAATTCTGAGCAGTCAAATATCAGAAAGCAATGGGATCTCGTTTCTTTGTTAATTAGATTGGACAAAGACGGATTTGTAAACTCAAATATTTACTTGTATAATATTCCATCTGTAATGCTAAAATTACCTTTCTTATAAGGCCTGGATGAACCTGTGGTACCAGGTACTGGCCTCATGCTAATTTTGACGCACATTCAATACATGGAATGCCCTGAAATCTCCAGATGAACTGTAATTGTCAAAAAATTTTCTCTGTTCTGTTCTGCCAGGTGCATGTAAACGCTTGGAGCTGTGAAGCATAACATTTAATAATAGCCAGTTTGTCTTCTGAACTGAAATAGAGACAAATAAGGCTGGAAAAGCGTCAGGGCAGATGCATGCTAATTGGGAGACCAAACAATGATACCAAATCCTATATAGTAGGGCAGGAAGTAACGATTTCTCAGTTGAAAATTACATTTGAGTAACTGCTTTTTGGCATCAGGGACCGACGAGAATAAACTGTTAATAATCACATGTATGATGAGGTGTTGTTAGCTATCCTCTAGAGACAAGTGCTATAACTGCATTTCATTAACTGTATCAGATATCTGCATTATTGTTTGCACCGCATAATATCAGCCACAACCAGGACAGAGTCTTTCCAAATTTCAAAAATTCAGGAAAACACACCACGTGCTGCCTGATGTCTGTCTAACCAAATTGGAGCTTTTAGTTTGTTAAAATTACTGGATCTGATGTCACAACTAGTGTCTACAATCGGTTACATCAATCTCCGTTTGTCTTTTCGTTTTGTTATCAGAATTCTTTCATCCTAAATTTCAATTTTAGAAATTTTTTTTGTCCAGTTTAATGAATAGATTGATCGACTTATCGATGATGTTCTCTTCAGTGCTTCCTAGTTGAGAACTCTGAAGCATTCGCATGGACTGTCAGTTCTTGGGGAGATTTAGAAGCTGGAAGTTTATTGTCTTTGCTATAAGGTCCAAGAAGAGAGCTAAGGTCACATGGTCCTCCCATGACATTTGCAAATTTGTATGGGATCGACAAAGAAAGTCGTGTCATAAGATGGTCGAATACGCACTATTAACGGCCTCCAAATTGCCTCCTGTAAACACATGGTTCGTAAGAGGTTCTAACATGGTGGAGATATATATTTGTTCCTATTCATTTGTTTTTTTGAACTGAAAAATGGCCATAGGAACCCCATTAGTTGGTTTGAACGGGAAGGAAAGCAACATCGCTTCCGTTCATATTTTGCTTGGTATATTTAAGAGTGCTACGAGTGGCTAGGATTTCATAATAGTCTCCAAGCGTTAAAACTTCTGGGTTCTTTTAATTTGGATAATACTTTACTTGCAACATATTATTTATAATTATTGTTTATATTTGATAATTTATTTAATATTACATATATATATAGATATAAGTTTGATGTTACGAGTTTCTCTCTCTATTTTTTTGTTTTAATTAGTATAAACCAAAATTCAATTTGATTTTTTACTGTATAACTTGGAATAGGAGAAGTTTATGATTTATTTTTTTCCATCACGAGTTTATATATACGTGTATATATATATATATATATATATATGCAAGACACCTTTCTTGGCTGAATGGGCGATAGCTCTTAAACTCCTGGTTCTCACGTGTGAAGTCTCCACAGAGGAGATGGGACACGCCACATGATAAAAAAGAGAGGGGTCTTTCCTTTCGGTTCCTACTTCCTAGTCAATTGTTTCTATGTCCTTGCCACATGGGTATGGTATTGTCGATCAACATCAGGGTTTTGACTTTAAACGGGCATGCAAGAAAAAAGCACCCAACTTAAAAAACATGGGATTGAAACATAAAGTACTGACAACACAACTAGGTGTGTTTCCTGCCATGCATATGATTTTAAACCTGGGCGACCTACATTTACTCGCTTTAGGAATCCAATTGAGTGATCGAAGTATCCAATTAGTTTACCTTTAAGAACATGTGCTCCTTTCAAAATCTTCTTTCAACTTCACTTCAATGGTGCCTGAAAAGGAGGGGAAATTGAGTGCTAACTGAATTATCATTATTCTTGTTTATTATTAAAATAAATATAAAACAGTTTATCTTTATATTTAATAAAGAGTATTGTAGTGTTATTATAATTATCTTATGTTCAGCCTCTCGGATGTTATCTTTAGTTGGTCGAGGATTTGTGTGATTGTAAATCGAGATAAATCTACCATAACTTCCTATACATAAATTCGTTTATGTATCGAAGAGAGAAAAAGTGGAATGGCCATCAAGATCCATTTATGTACACGACTTAGTTCTATCCTGGGCTTTCAACTGTCTCGTTCTTAATTCTCTCGTTTTGTTTAATTATGGTATTTTGGTTGTGGGTCAACATGAGCCTTTTGTATGTTCACCTACAAGGTCATCTTT
Source organism: Pinacopodium congolense (assembly GCA_028565735.1). NCBI lineage: Eukaryota > Viridiplantae > Streptophyta > Magnoliopsida > Malpighiales > Erythroxylaceae > Pinacopodium > Pinacopodium congolense. The sequence goes on from JAOXYD010110187.1 coordinate 21,531, forward strand.
TAGTTGTTTGTTTCAAGGGTCGTTTGGTATTATTGTTAATTATAGTTTTTAATTATAATTTTTATATTTTTGTATTAATTTTTGTGTGCTGTTTTCAATTTGTGTATTTTTTTATTTTTGTACTGTATTAGTGTGTTGTCTTTATCAATTTTTGTACTATTTTTTTAGTTTCTGTATTTAACAAAATAAGAAACCAAAACCTCATAGTAAAACCATACAAAACATGGCCAGAGTTTATTTTGACGTACTCAATATGAATGGTAGCAGTTAAGATTATGTGTGAAGTTTATGAAAAAGAAGTACTCAACTTGAGTACTACAATGCTTAAAGCTATATGTCATGGAAAATGAGTTCTGGGTGTTATTAAATATCAAAATACAAAATGAAAACTCTTTAATGGAAAAAAAGGTACTTTCGACACTTTATTCAGAATTAGGTAGGCATTTTAAATAGGCAAATACATAACATGAGCTATAAAAAATAAGGAAGTAGCGTGAATAACAACTTTAAAAAAATAGGCGACTAAAGCCATATTTTGCAGATATTTTAAAACAACTAAAATTCTTAAAGACTTAGTTTACATTAGTTAAAACACCTACAAGACTTATTCACATCAAAGCTTTTCTTAGGATCTTATTATTCAAAATGTCTGCTCTCTAAGCAAACTGGGCACTCTTTCTAAACCTGATTATATGGCTTATAAAATAACTCTGGGTTATTTAATATATACTCTATAAAGGGAGAGGAACACTAAAATTTTTAGGCATGTGACCCTTCATCTGTCTCAATTACTGGTTTCAACTTTATATGGGATAAGGAGTATCTTTGGTGCTCCTATTAAGATAGCTGTTCTTTTTAAAGAATTAAGGACCGTTTTTACTGACCTTGTTTTCTCTTCTTATCTGCTGCTAATTATAGAAGCGCTTGTTGCTTGTGTTACCTGTGTGTGGTGGTGATTTAAGCCTATTCTTATGGTTGCGTCAAGTTGTTGGTTGAGGACTACCCTCGGTTGTGTTGCTTTGAAGTCCATAGGAGGAGGAGGTTGTTGTTTCTCTACTTGTTGCTACATCAGGTTACTGGTAGTGGCTGGCTATTATATAAAGGTCTCAGCTATTAATTTGATATCCGTTGCTTTTGGCTATTTCTATAGTGGTTAGTTCTGTGTAGGATGTTCCTAATTTGTGATGTTGAATTTTTTTATTTTCTTTTTTTGAAGGTTCATTATGTAGTAATGCTCTTTTAGAACTTTGTTACAGTCTTGTGTTCGTCTTTAGCTTATGTTGGTTGGTTCCTTTTTTGTCTCTCTTATACATTGAACTAGCCTTTCATGGTTTAATAATTTAATTTAATTTTACTTTAAAAACTCCTAAAAAGTAATACAATTTGAGTTGACGTAAGTAACAAATTAACTAAATAAACATGTAGAAATAAACATCCATCATTTAACAATTCTTCCTTTAAATTGAATTTTGTTAACATTTAATATAAAGTCTTAGATATATTCAATGTGTAGACACCCAGTAGCCTTCTAAGTTTCAAGAAGGATTCTATCTTGAGGGCTTTGGTGAGTATATTTGCAACTTGACCTTCACTTCTGCAATAGATTAAATCAATTAGTCCACCATTGTTAAGATCTCTTAAGAAATAAAACTTCACATTAATGTGCTTACATCTTCCATGTAACATTGGATTCTCGGAGAGTTTCATTGCTAAATTATTTTTACAAAAAATTTTGATAGCTTATGGTTGCTTGAATTGCAGCTCCACAAGAATTCTCCTTAGCCAAATTGCCTAATAAGATTGAAACGATAACCTCAACTTTTATACTTGACAAAGTGACAATTGATTGCTTCTTGGATGACCACGAAATTATATCTATTCCAAACATAAAAACACATCTTAAAATTCCCCTATGATCATCTTGGTCTCTTGTATAATCATTGTCAGTAAATTCTAAATATTGTACTTTTCACCCTTCTTGTAAAATAGTCTAAAGTCTCTGGTTTCTTGTAAGTAAAGAAGGATTCCCTTGGCAATTAACAAATCCCTTTATGATGGATTCTCCATATATTTAATAATTAAACTCATAAAATACATCATTTTCGGTCTTATAGTAGTTAGATACATTAAAATACCTACAGTTTGTTTGTAAAGTATGATGTTAATCTTCTTCCCTTCATGATCTTTATGCAAGTTTAAGCTAGAATCAGTTAAAGTGTTTGCATATTGAAATCTTTCATTTAAAACCTTATAATTTAAGGAAGGCTAGTCACCATATTTTTTGTTAAAAACCTTTCTCTTGCAACTGGATAGAACTTAACAAATTGCTTTTAAAATTAGGAATATAAAAAATGTTAGAAATTTTTTTTGTAAAACAATTCTTGATTTTTATTCTAATGTCCTCTTTCCCCATTGCATTAGCAGTAGAATAATCTCTAAAACTTATAATGGAATGGATGTCTTTATTTAGATAAGAAAAAATAAGACTTACTTCTATACATGTGGTTGTTGTAACTTGTATCCACATAGTAAATATATGACTTATGAGATTCTTGACTATCTTGAACTGTCACCAGTAAAGTTTCCACTTCTTGCTTTCTATAAAATTTGATTAATCTCCATTTTCTTTGTTTTTAGGTAGTTTCATATAACACTCGAATTGATAATGACCAAATTTGTGATAGTAGAAGTACTTTACCTTAGATTTATCAAATTGTTGATCTTATCCTCTACCTTGGCTTTGACATTGGCCATCGTCAATTTTGAATTACTTGTTATCATATTTGTTGCTACAATCTACCCTTTCTTTACCTCTACCTCTTCTCTCCCTTTGGAATAAGAAGTAGTAGAGATCTTTAAGGCTTGCTCCTCTGTTATTGAACTGTTGTTCGTTTTTTATTCACAGATCAATAAAGACCTTTGTATTTCATCAAAAGAGAGTGTATTTATGTCTTTTGACTCTTCAATTGAACAAAAAACAAAATTAAATGGAAGTGTGAATTAATGCAAAATTTTCTCCATAATGGTATACATCATTCATCTTCTCACCATGGAATCATATCTTATTGTTAATCTCCATTGTTCCAACATAATAGCGAGTGACGTATTCTCCATCCCTTATTGTTAGTGTCTCGAATTCCTTTCTTAAGGCTTGAACTATACATACTTCACTACAATAGATCCTTCATACTTTGTCTTCATGGAGTCCTAAATATTCTTAGAAGTATATTTGTAAAGAATAGTTTCTAAGATAGGATGATCAATAGCCTAAAAGAGATAATTTTTTTCCTTCAATTCCTTCAACTTTCTAGCTTCTAGTTCTATTTTTTGATGTTATATCATGGTCGCACTTTCTAGTGGTTCTTGAATGCCAAATTCGATGACTAACCAATGCTTCTTTGACACCAAAAAAATTATCCATTAGCATGTTCCAATAGTCATAGTGATCATCAAAGCATGGGATGGTTATTTGCATAAAATTGGAATCTATGGCCATTGTGAGTTTTCACTCTTAGGATCTCAGTGCTTTGATACCCCTATAATTAGATAATAAAACATAAAAAGAAATTTCTCCTAAATTGATGCCAAAATTGAATAGATGGCAGAAAATGCGACAATTTGACACCAAGAACGTTGAATTTGGCTAAGAATTGAGCAAGATATGGGCAAAA
>JAOXYD010110205.1:0-11489 GCA_028565735.1 Pinacopodium congolense
ACCTGTCTTAAAGCTGAATATTCGAATTATAGCTTGGAAGGAGTTCCTGCAAAGCCTTGTCTCCTGGGAAGTTGTTTTGCCATCAAATTTCTACAATAATGGTGTCAACTTTGGTCTTTCAAGAAATTATTTCTTATAGCCTTTACATGGAAGGTAATTATTTAAGTGGACAACATGTAGCCTAATTGTCAGTCCAAGGAAAAAAATGTATTGACCATCACCAATAATGTAGACAAAGGAATGACAGAGCAAATTTCTAGCTCTCGTCCTCTATTGCAGTGTCTAATTGCCTTTGTTCATCGCATTTATCTCCCATAGGCTTCTATCTTTAATAAAGTAAGTATGCACCCACTTAACTTATAAAGAGTGTTTGTCCATGTACAGCCTCCATATCCACTTTGATAGACTGATTTTTGTTACAGAATTATATAATGAATACCCAGGTCACCTTTATGCTTTTTCCTACAAACTTCACCTCAATTCACCTTGGCTTTAACGTTCCTATTAGGATCTCCACCCCACAAGAAGTTTCTCATATAACTCTCCAATGTCTTTATCATCTTCTTAGAGAGTGAGAAGTGGCCAGTCTAATATATATATAAGTGATTAATTATGGAGGATAACAACTATAGCCTTCCTACAAAGGAAAGTGACAAATTGCACCATAATAGTCTACTTTGGAGTCTATTTAGGAGGCCTGCGTAGTCCTTAAATCTGGGCTTGCAAGGTATAATAGGAAAGTCAAGATACCTTATTAAGAGTTGCACGATCCTTATTCCATTTAGAGCTACCAATTCACTAGCTAAGGAGTTAGCTGAGGAAGATAAGATAAGTTGACTCTTCTCTAGATTAACTGTCAATTTAGTTGTAGCACCAAATAGAGTAAGAGAATTCATAAGAATTTGTAATGAACCCCTTATCAGCTCCACGGAAGAGTATTATATAATTTGTAAATGCAAGGTGAGCCATAGCTAGTTTCTTATAATAAGAGTGGTATGTGAAGTGATATTGATTTGCAATCTTGTTATTGATGATGCAAGTTTGAAATTCCTTGCATATAATAAACAAATATGGAGAAAGAGGATCCCTCTGTCTCATACCTCTTTTGCTTTGAAATCATTCAGTTGGCTCACTATTAATTGGCATATAAAATGATGAAGATATAAGGTAGGCCATTATTCATTCGATTAAGCTTAGAGGGAACTCCATTCCAATTAGCATTTCATTAAGAAAAGGCCAATGAACTAAATCATAGCATTTCTTTCTTAATCTTTTATTATTGTAGTTCTTAAATAGTTCTTGAACCATGAGGATTTTATCCCTAATGTTCCTTCTTTTAATGAATGCTACCTAGTTTGGACTAATTAATGAGGGATGCACCTTTTTTATTCTCATTTCTAGGATTTTAGAAATAATTTTGTATATTGTGTTACAGTAAGAGATTGGCCTAAACTCAGTGAGCTTAATGGCATTAGAAGCTTTAGGAACTAGGAAAAAGACTCTCCCACAACCTATCTTTAGGTTTTCTTATTAGCTACAAGGGAGCTAGGACGGGGAAGAGGAGATCAGGGGCCTGTGGTAGCCTTGGGTTGCTAACCACTACAAGAAAGAGGGAAACGATGGACTAACTTTAATTCAAAAGCTAGTTCCAAAAAATTAAAGAAATAAAAGGGTAGGTTAGGCTTTATAAAAAAGGGCAAGGAAGACTATAGTGGGAAGAAGAGGAAGGAACAAATCTAAGAAGGCCAAACAAGTGCAAAGAGAGAAAAGAAACAAGGATGGACAAAGATGGGAAGCCAACCCAACTAAGACAAAAAGAGTAGGCGAAGTTTGAAACAAGTGAACTCGCATGAAAGTTAAATAAAGAAACCAAGAAAGGATAGGGCATAAAAAGGAGCAAAAGTAAGTAAACAGGAAGAAGGAGGAAGGAGAAACAAGAATAAAGGACGTTAGCCGGGAGAAAGAGAAATAGAGAGGAGAGTAGGGAAGAGAAGGAGGACACCATTCCAAGCATAGAGCATGCATACATGTTGAGAACAATGAAACTTGTAACAATAATCTAAAGAAGCACATACAAGAGGTGGATGGGAGTCCAAGAGACTTTATATGAACCTGTAGTACACATATTTGCACAAGTTTAATGATGATCAAAATCTTTGGCATGTTGATTAGATTTTTGAAAGCTTAAATCTTGATTTAACTAAAGGTTTATCTATTATTATTTATAACTATATAGTGTTTAGCTTTTAGTTTTTAGAGATAAGTGGACCAAAATGCACGTTGTCCTTAAGTACAATTTAGTAAAAACAAGATAAACTTAGGGCTCGTTTGGTTCACCTTTTTGCTTCTGTTTTCTGTTTTTGATTTTTTTTGTTTTCATTGGTTTTGTGGGTGTTTTTTTTAGGTTTTTTGTTATTTTTTAGGTTTTTGTGTTGTATTTGTGTATTGTTTTTGGTTTTTGTATTATTTTTTTTTTCATTTTTGTATTTAGGATAACAGAAACATGAAATCAAAACTTAAAACCCAAAAAAACATGCCCTTAAATAAATGATGTATGACTTACATATTGGAGTCTAATGTTATGATTATCAATAAGAGTTATTGAACTTCTTTTTTCAAATTCTACAGTAGAATTTTATTATTATCGACAAATGTTTTTACAATAGGACAACCATCATAATTAATAATATGGTTTAATTTCATTTTTTAACCAATTAAATCTAGACAAAATTAAGGGAAGGATAAAAATTGAAGAAAATCGTATTTATATTTTATTTAAATAAAATAAAATAAAACATAAAACGTAGTGGAGGAAGTATTTGTCATTAAAAATAATTTTAGGAGATATATAGACAAGATATTTTTTAATTAATAAGTGTATTGGAGGAGAAATATCGTATTATTTCCAATTTTAATATAGAAACGTAAATGAGTTTTTGTTGCAGTTTATTATTTAAAGCTAAGCATATACCCTTTAGCTATGCTTTAAATTTTGTTTGGACAAAATTTGGGTGATAGATCAAACCGAAAAGTCAAATCCATCAGACTTACCTATAATAGTTTGGCTATTAGTGTAATGAAGCTATATTTGTGCAACAATTCAAGCAAATGATCGTATATGACTATTGATAGGGATCTATTCCATAGCATTTTTCATGATTATTTTATATAAATTTACCTCCATTTTTATGTTTAAATATTTAATTTGTGTTTAGAATTGTTTGATTTGCAGATTAATCCCCCAAAAGAGAAGAAATTTATGAAGATACGAAGATTGGAGCAAATTTTGGATTTAAATGTGAAGTGGTTACAAATTGTCGTTTAAGTCCCTCTAACCCACAGTTAGAGCCCCTTCTACAGAGTTAAATGGTGGTAGTAGAACGACGTTGTTTAATGTCAACTCAAGCACCATTTAAATAGACAATTGTGAATCTCTAGCCAGGTTTTAGCTGCAACTTACTCCAACTTGCACGAATTTGTAGCCACTTGTAGGGGCATATAAAGGGACTTCTGGAAGCCATTTTTAGTAGAGAGAAAAAAACTAGAAAGAGAGAATCAAGCCATTTTCATCATATTTTCAAATTCTCTGAGGGTTCGTTTGGTTCAGCTTTCTATTTTTGTTTTTATTTTTTTTTGTGTGTTTTCATCGATTTTTTTGTTTCTGTTTTTATTTATTTATATGATTTATTTGTATAGTAGTTTTTTGGATTATGTGCTATATTTTGAGATTTTCATGTTTAGAAAAACATAAACCAAAACCAAAACCAAAAATAACACCAAACAATCCCTTAGTTTCTAGGGTTATTTTCTTGTGTTCTTCATTTTTCAGATCTTTTATTAGAGATTAAAGCTTGTTTTTGAGGATTTTAAGAGCTTGAACACGTGAGTCATATCTATAAACATGCTTAGAGCAATATTTAGTACTTTCTTAACTCATTTTTATATTGTAACCCACTATGTTATTTTATTAATTAAAGATGTCATGTTTAAGATGCATATGATGTGTTCTTTGATTTAAATGAGTGGCTAATCTAATTTTTATCTAAGTTAAGGCTAGTAAATGGTTTAAATGAATGCTTATCCATGATTGTAGGCTGGTTTTTATTTGATTGAAGTTCTTAAAGCTTGTTTTAAGTTGGCCATATAATATAAAGTTAAGAAACAACCTTAGCATTTGAAAAATCTATTTAGATTATTGGATAATTCATCAAACAACTTGGCGGTTATTTGGTCGACCGAATATGATGAAAATGTAATAGTAAGTTGGCAAACGACATATTTGTAATGGATAGAATATTAAATGAATAAGAATGTTGGGTAACGACTATTTGACCTTGTGAAGAGTATAAGTAAGTGTGTTGAGTGTTATTTATGTATCCAAGAAGTGTAGAAAATGTTTATGCATTATTATTGAGTATTTTTTAGGGTATATGAGCTATTGGTGAAGTTGTGGTTAGATATTTTTGTAGGGGTTATTCTTGAGCCTTGAAAAAGAAGTGTGTGAGGTTCTACTTTAACCTTAGAAAAGGGAATGTTGTGAGGTTGTTCTTAAGCCTTAGAAAAGGGAGAGTGAAAAATTATTCTTAAACCTATAAAAAGGCTTGTACTGTATATTCTTGTTAAAGTACAATAAGAACAAAATCTCAACAGTGGTGTTGGGGACTGGATGTAGGACAAGTGAATTGCGTCGAACTAGAATAAATCGTTTATATCTCTTCTTCCCTTTTTCTTTTATTTTTATGTATTTAATTTAATTGTTTAAGTTATTATTTAATTTGCACAATTAAATTATTGCTTTAGCTTCCTTATTTAATTGAAATTGATAATAAGAGTTAAATTGATAATATTCAAAGGAATTTTTAAGAACCTAAATTCATCCCCCTTTTAAGTGACACATAAAGCCAACAAAAACAAAGGCGGGGAAATAGTTTTACAAAAGAAGAAATGAGAGAAACCAACTATGAGAAGATAGTGAGCTTGCCTGAAAAGAAAGATGGATGAACATTCAACGATTTTTAGGTATAATAAATGAAAATTAAAAAAACAAAATTCAAAGTTTATCAAAGGACATAATTGGAATATAGAAATTTTTCAAAGAAAAAAGTATGTGTGTGGATCCATTAGTCATGTAAACTAATTACAAAGTATCACATGTCAAAAATTAACATTTCTTTTGAATAGAAATGGATGTAGGGTTGTTTTTAAAATATTGAGATTGTTTTTAAACGTTTCTAAAATCTTAGAATTTGACCTAAATATTCTGAAATTTTAAGGTCTGACCTAAATGTTAGTTTAAACCTTAGGGTTAAAATCACACTTTTTTCCTAAAAAATATAATATATGGGGTTGTCATATTAAACTTTTTTATTTTTTATTTTCAATTTTCTTCTCTATTTCTTACTTTCCTTTCTTGTATAGAACCTAGAAAAACAGAAATTTATCTTCTTTTCCTCTTCAATATTAAGAGTATTGTATTTGCAAAAATATTGCACCATTATAATAGTTAGTCACATGCTAAATGTAATAAAATACAAAAACAGGAAACCAATTGATTATTTTAATTAATTTTTTAAAATGAAAAATGAGTAATAAATGCTAATAGAAAAATACTTTAATTAACGTTGGTTTTAAATGAAAATAATAATAATGACTAAAATGAAAAATATCATATTGCAAGTTTTCATCATTTCATTTTATAAATAAAAAATAAAAAAGATAGAAACAATACTAAGATTATATATGAAAAAAAAACTTATCACCGTACTTAAAGGAAAATTTTTAATTACTTTCTATGTTTTATAATATTTAGTAATATTATTACTATCGATGATTCAGAATCTTCTAAGGAAGGAAAATGAAGTTAAATAGACTCAATATAGAGTTCATAGAAAAAAATTTGTAAAAATGTTATTTCTATTTAAAAAAAATTGTAAAATTATTTTTTCCTTTTACATGTAACAAAATAAAACTGCATTTATGAAGAATCGAGATTGTTCCCTGCGTGCCACTTGAAAGAGAAACATGGGTGTTACTGTGCTCGCTTTCATATAAATCGCATAAGATTTTGAGATTGGACAGAAGGATTGAGCAAAAGTACCTTTATGGACATATTAAGGCAGGTAAATTACTTCGAGGACTCAATATTTTTGTCCTGATTTGATCCTCTCTGACAATGGTTGGAACGGGTGATTGACATGTGTCGATTTCCACTTGGGACTTTTCATATAAAACACAGATACATATCATGCCTAATTCTTGTTAGTGCATGCCAATGGAGTATCCATTGTGTGTTTTTTAAATACCATGGCATCACAATTGCCAAATCAAGATTTAGGATTTGCTAAGACATGAAATATATAGAACCAATAATGTTCCAAGCCAAAACTGCTTTTATTAAGATTTGAATTTGGTGGAGAAGGATTTAACTTTGGACGACATAAATTGTTCTTTTTTCTCCAACGTGTATGATTATTGGAATGACATGACATCAGTGAAAGCAACAATTGAAAGGTTCGATTGAAAAATTGTTCAGCTGATTGTTTTTAAAAGTCTTCCTTCCCTCTGTTAAGTTTATTCTCCTGCAATACTTATTACTCTCTCTCAAAATTTAGTTTTGGCTAAAACCTTCTCACAAAATTGACTTTATTTTTCAATCTTTTGGTTTTCATCGTTTATCTAGAATGATTTTTTTTCTTATACTAATTGTGGTTATTATTTATGTGAGAAATATATAAAAAAATATTAATAAGAATACAGAAATAATTGCTATTATAGTGGTTTAAATAACAGTATGAGCTGGTGGTATACTGCTGACTTATACTAGATTGACCCGTAGGTAGTATGAGCTACTTAAAAATTATACCAAACTGGTATTCCAACCTGTTCTAGCAAAATAAAACTAGTATCATAAATACAAAAAATTATATGTTTTTTTTGAAAATTTTTAAGCATCAATCAACCAATGCTTACGTTAAGTACGCCTCCTCCCTTAAGCTAGTGCTAGCTCTCCTCATTTTATTCTTCCTCTTCCTCATCTTTCTCTCATTCAACGCAAAACCCAGGCTACCCAATTGCTACATCAACAACTTTTTGACAAAAAAAATCATAGGGGTCGTTTGGTATTGCTGTGAGTTGTGATTTTTAGTTATAGTTTTGATATATTTGTATTGATTTTTGTGCTGTATTAGTATGTTGTCTTTTTCGATTTCTGTGTTAAAAATCAAAACAAAAAACAACATCCTTACCAAACAACCCCATACGTTTGAGTTTAATTCTTCACAAATTATCTTCACTTAACTCCAATACCTAAAAAAACCTCTTAAAACATCAAATAATCATAAAAATATCAAAATTTTTAGATTTGATTTACAAATCATTTTCCCGTGATTTTCCAAGTTTTAGATTAGATTCCGGTAGTTAGCAAGAGTCTTAGCATCTTCTTAATGTCTATATTCATTTTCATCAACCAATTTGAAGAATTTGAACTGAAATTTGTAAAATTTCATAATCCTAAAATTTGAGTTTTTTCAATTTCGTTAATTTTTCATTCAATTAGTATTTAATTAATCAAATCTAAGCATTGTAGTTGAATTTGGTATGAATACATGTAGATTAAATCAAATTTAAAACAAAATAGAGAATTTTTGAAATTTGCTTGAAATTGTATTATAGTTTATGAAATTGAATATATATTCATGTAATTAGATGAAAAAATGAGCTTATAAAATCATTAATTGCATTGAATTTGGTAGAATTTAAATTTTTTTTTTCCAATTTTAGGAATATAGAAATTATGAATTTTTGAAATTTAGGCGAAATTCGATTATATTTTATGAAATTAAATATATATTCAACTAACTAGATATAAGAATGAACTTATAGAATCATCAATTGCATGTGATTTGGTATAATTTAAATTTTCACAATTTTAGGAATATAGAAATTAGGGATTCTTGAAATTTAGGTAAAATTGTGTTGTGTTTTATGAAATTGAATGTATATTCATGTAATTAGATGTAGGAATGGATTTATAGAATCATAAATTGCATTTGATTTGGTAAATTTTGAAAACTTCCCAATTTTAGTAATATAGAAATTGAGGATTTTTGGAATGAACTTATAGAATCATCAATTGCATTTGATTTGATAAAATTTGAATTTTTCATGAGTTTAAAAATTTTAAAAATTTAAAATTTAGGTGAAATTATGTTATGTTTTACAAATTTGAATGTATATTCATATTATTGAATGTAGGAATGAGCTTATAGAATCACCAATTACATTTAATTTGATAGAATTTGAATTTTTTTCTAATTTGAGAAAGGGAAATTGTGTTATTAGAAATGAGTTTATAAAATCATCAATTGCATTGGATTTGGTATAATTTGAAGTTTTCCCATTTTTAGGAATATAAAAATTAGAGATTTTTGAAATGTAGGTGAAATTATGTTATATTTTACGAAAATGAATATATATTCATGTAATTAGATGTAAGAATGAGCTTATAGAATCTTCAATTGTATTTGATTTTAGAATTTAAAATTTCTCCAATTTTAGGAATATAAAAATTAGAGATTTTTGGAATTTAGGTGAAATCCATAAATTTTGTCTTTTTCGTATTTTATGGTTGGAAATCCTCAAACAAGTTGTTTCAAATTGAGCTTTGAGAGAAGATCTATACTTGTATGTCTAAGTTGTTGGTGCCAAGTCCAAGAGCATTCACTCAAGGAAATTAAACATTTATCTTTAAGATTAGTAACATAATATAGATCAGCAATGTAAATATTGCCTTTCATTTTTCTTAAGAACACAATACTATCATTATTTATCTTAGAAACAACACACTCATCTCCTATGAAACTAACCTTGTAGTTCTTATAACATAATTGACTGACACTCAAGAAGTTATGTTTCAATCCTTCAACAAGTAAAATATTATCAATTAAAGGACAGTTATCTTTACCTACTTTTCCAATGTCAATTACCTTACCCTTGGCATTGTCCTAAAAAGTAATGAATCCTCCATCCTTGCTCTTAAAAGTGATAAATTGTGAGGGGTCTCCAGTCATATGTCATGAACAACCATTGTCATATTATTTTTTTTCTTCTCTTGTCCTACAAGACCAAAAAAAGGTACCCATCTTATCTAGGGTCCTTAGATGTTAGTATACCTAATTTATACCTTTTTAAACTATAAACTTGAAAAAAAATTAAATAGACAAAATTAAAAATAAAAGTTAGAAAAGCTATCACAAGTTTGAAATTATGGCTAACGATTTAACACATATAGCTAAAACACACGTATAGCTAAAACATAAGTCAATTTATGAATTATAGAGAGAAAATGAGATTTTTGACCCATCGGTCGACCGAACCAATTCATCTATCGACCAAACCTATGCGGATGACATATAAATTTCAATAGGTCACATAAAAGATAAACATACAAATAATAAAAAATAGAAAACAAATTGTAATAGCAAATCTAATTTTTAGAATCCATATTGCTTTTGTATTCTGAAAATTATAATCTTTGTAACTTTTAGAAAAATTGTTCAAACGATCAAAACAAAAGTAAGAAATATGTCCATGCCATTCACAATATGAGAAAAATAGAGGAGTATAGTTTCTTAGTGTAAACACATTATAAACTTTACAAAGATGTTGTCTAGGTTACACATATGATTTTCTATAATTCATTTGCCTTTTAAACAATTTTTTAGGCTTTTGAGTGTATCAAATTGCATGATGTCTAGATTGATGTTTACTAAATAAATTATAAGCAATTTTTGATGAACTTTCATCCTCTATATTTTTTCCCTTTAACAAAGGTGGTTTTATTGGTAGATGATTCATTGTTGTATCCTAAACCATATTTATCATTTCCGTATTTCGGAATACTTAACAATGTCTCTATTTTTCCTTTTCCTTTGTTGCATTTTTCTAGAGAATCTCAAAGGGACTCAGTTTCTTTCTTTAAGGATCTATTTTTGCTAACAAGTTCATCATTGTTTTTGTTGATTAAACTTATGTCTTTTCTAAGGCTCTCATTTTCCATTTTGAATGCGTCTAACTCATCTAACATATTTTTGTTTTTGTTATGCAATTCCTTGTTGTTCTTGGTTAGTTCTTCTATGTGTTCTAGCACTTCATCATACGAATAATCATATTCATCTTCATTAGGAGGAGAATATACCTCATTGTGTACCATAAAACAAATGTTGGCTACTTCTTCTTCTTCGAAATCGCTAGATTCAGATCATGTGGCTTTCAATGCTTTCTTGTTCTTTGATTTGTCTTTCTTCCATGCCTTCTTTTCTTTCTTCTCGTCTTTTTCTTTTTCTTCTTACGGTTGTAGGCATTATGATCTCAAATGTCTTTTTTCACCACATTCATAACACGTTATGTTAGAAAATTTATTCTTAGAAACTGACGTACTTTTTCGACGTGTTGAGGCATTTCTCATAAACTTCTTTAGTTTTCCTATGATAAATGTAAGTTCCTCATTTTCGTTTTCAAGTGATGATTCTTCATTTTCACTCTCTTCTCTTTTGGATGCCTTGAAAGCCATGTTTTTCTTCTTTGGTGTCTTTTGTTCTTTTTGGATATTTTTCATCCTCATTTCGTACGTCAACAATGACCCAGTAAGCTCATAGATGGGAAGCGTGTTGAGATACTTGGCCTTTTGTATCGTAGTTATTGTCGTTTCCCATGTCTTTAGTAGTGAAATCAAGTTTTTCCTAACAAGCTTAACCCTAGAATAGGTCTTTAGTAGTGAAATCAAGATTTTCCTAATAAGTTCAACACTAGAATAGGTCTTACCTAAACCTTTTAGTGCACTTATGATATTGTTAAAAATCGTGCATATATAGTGGAAATAGTCTTATCATGCATCATTCTAAACATTTTATAATCATGAGTAAGCAGGTTAATTTTAGTCTCATTGACTTGATTCGTACCTTCATACATGATTTCCAAAGTATTCCATATATCGTATGCAATTTCACACACTGAAATTCTATTGTACTCTTTTATACTTAAACCACAATACAAAATATGCATGGCCTCACAATTAAAAGAAATAGATCTTTTTTCTTCTACGTTCCATTCATTTTATTTCTTTAAAATAACCTCATTACCTATGAGTTTGGTAAGAATATAAAATGGTTGAGTTACCATCCTCCATAAATCGGTATTTTCTCCCATTAAGTAACACCTCATCCTATTCTTCTAATACATGTAATTGTTACCATAAAAAAGAGTTTTCTATGTGGATTATGCCCATCTAAACTATATGAAGAACCTACGGAATTCATGAAATGTGCCATTTAATCTTTCCTAACAAATTTGTTGGAAATTAAGCTCTAAGTGATACCTACGCTTTGATACCAAATGTTGGTCTTAAATGGCACCTAAGGGGGGGTGAATTATGTTCTAAAAATATTCAAGAAAGAAGCACACAAAAACAATATAATAAAAATTTACGGAAG
>JAOXYD010110236.1:0-11488 GCA_028565735.1 Pinacopodium congolense
AACTTGAGGAACAAATACGCCTACCTATTTGCTTAATCGGTAAGAATTTAGAGAGCAAAATTTCTTGAAAGAGGGGGAGAGTTGTAATGACCTGATTCTTATATATATAGGAATCCATTGCTTAGAGAGTCATTTCATATGCATAATTGTGGCTTACATTTCATATACATACTTAAATTGTGATTTGGAATAATGGTAAAGGTGTTAGAAGAATTCAATTGATCATTTTCGAGTATAAGTGATTTTGATGTGATTATCATTCAAATGTGAATTTATTTGTGTCTTGACTTATAAATTTGTGATTTGAAATGATTAAAGGGATGAAAATAGAGGGATTGGTGTGGTGATAAATGTTTTAGGAAATGGAAAATGGTGGATTGATGAATTATAAGATGTTGTAAGGAGGGTTTTTTAATTTAGACGTCGTTGGAGTCAAAGTTTGATTTCAGGAATAAAATCTAGTCTATCTTCTCAACCCATTCTCTGTCTTTATAGAGTGCAAATTTGAAGGAACATAAAAAGAAATATTGTATCCCTAAGTCGTAGTTAGATTTTGGTGAAAGAATCAGGTAAAAAAGATACGTATAATGAAAGTTATGGTTGTTTTACTGAATCTGCTTATGTTAGGATACTGATTCGGGTACTCTAGATTTTTTCTTTTAAATGAGGACCTTGGAGTCAGAATGTGGGTATGTATGAAATATGAAAATTTTTAATATATGTCTTTTGGATATTCCTATAAAATTTCATGATCAAACTTTCGGTGGTTAGTGAGTTATGGTGATTTAAGCAAGGGATGACAAGTTAAACAGAGTGATTGGTGGAGTATAAACCAATGAGAATGTGACATTTTAGACCAATTATGTTTCATTACTTACCACCATTAGTTTCTAACCATTTTGAGTCCAATTTCTTGATATTTTCTTCTGCTTTCTTCTTCCTCCTTTGTGACCTTCTAACCCTAACCTACATCATTCTTACCAAAATGAAGCCAAACCTTGGAGTGTTTTGTAGATCTTGATGAGCTCTTCCAAACCTCTCTTCTCCTTCCTTGATTAGAGCACGAATTTGCTTGGTTTAAGGAGCTAAAAAGGGACTTGGTTAAAGTATAACAAGTAAGTGTATGGTCCCTCTTGATAAAGCATGAAAGCATGAGATGTATGTAAGTGTATAGAGTTGAAATATGCATGAGATTGGAACAATATACATGAAAACTGATGTTAATTTGATGTCTGACTTTTCGACCCATTTTACATGCACTTAGGATTCAAATATGAAAGAGACTTAAGAATGAACGTTATATAGATAGATGTTAGGGAGATATTGGTGAAAGAAACATGTGAAAAGGATGAATATAATTAGGGATATGATCATTCTCTCGAAATTGCTTGTGACATGTCGTGTTCTGGAAAACCTAAATTGTGTCTTAGTTTTTGAGGTACCTAAAGCCCGAATTTGGAGTCGGTTAAAACAAGAGAATTGTAGATTAATGTCATAGTGATACAATGGTGAAAGAATCGCATTCATTGGATGAGTGAAACTTAATATATGGCTATTTTTCTTAAACTGCCAAATAGAAACCTTAGTTCCAGAACCTATGTATTAAGGCTTGATTTTAAGATGACTAGAGCCTGATTTTGAATGAGACTTAAACATGAAATTTGTAGCTCTATATCTTAGCTTGCAATGGATGAAAAAATAACAATGATTTAATGAGTATAACTTAAGTTATGGTTAGTACATAAAAACTACTTTTAGTGAAACCCAAAATTTGGAACAAAAAGTTACGTCCTGATTTTGAGGCATTTTGAGGCTCAATAAGAAAGAGCTTCAAGCATGGAAGATGTAGATATGGATCTTAAATTGACTATGGTGAAAGCAGTATGTCATTTATGTCAGTGTATTGAAATTTATGCATATTTTTCTTACATTCGATCATGGTGAACTTTCGAATTGAGACTTTCAATGGATGTAGGATAGAGTGTTGGAATGAGCCTTAGGCTCAGATATGAGTGGGGACTCACTTTGCAATACAGATTGAGGTCAATACCCTAAGAATGAGCCCAGTATTAGTTACTGATATGGGATAGTAAATGGCATAAAGTCACAATAAAAGAAAAAGAAAATTGAGTCTCATGTGCATTTGTAGTTGTTAAACATCCATTTTGAAAAAAAAAAGGAAGAATAATGTAATAAACATGCATTGGTTTTGATTAAAATTTAATCTTTAATTTAATGTGTCAAAAATAAAAAGGACCATGACTTGAAAATCAAACATATGTTATCATAAGTTATTCTTAAAAAATGTGACAAATCTTAACATAAATAATAAAATAATAACATGTATCTCAATCCCTAGAAAATGATATAATATAGCAATGATGTAGAAGTTTCATATGTGCACTACAAATTGAATAAGGTATCAAATCTGCAAGGCATAACTAGAATGTCATTTTTGCATTACAAGCTCAATAAGGCATTAGATTTGCTATGCATAATTACAACAAAAAAAACCACTACAATAGTAATAAAGAGGATGATGATTTTAGGGGCTAGTTCATACTAAGAAGGCTAGAAATAATAACCATGATAATAAAAAGAAAATTAACATCCTCCTCTTTGATAAAGGAGCCATATGAATAAAGTATTAACAAAGTAAAATGGGATAACCTTTTTCCAAAAAAATAAAATATAAATCCATTTGGTGGTGTATTAAAATTAAAAAGAAAAAAAAAAGAACAAAGAGGTATTGACAAAAAATTAAAAATAAATAAGGAAAATCTAAAATAAAAAATAACAAGAATTAAATGTTGTATATTTCTCTCATATGTAATAGTTAAAGAACATGTAGAACTTAACCAAATAAAAAAATGAATGTGAGAAGGAAAAAAAATGACTAGGTATACTTAGAAACACTTAATTAACTTATGTCTGGCTTTTGATTTTTCGTCCTTCATGGTTTACTTGCTTGACCAAAACTCTTTTAATAATGAATTTTTTCTATAGATGCCTTTAAAGCACGAAAATTTAAGCTTAAAAAATCATAGCCTCTTTCAAAATAGAAATGATATAATAAGAAAAAGCAAATGACAGAAGCGTTCTACCTAGTGTGGCTAATAATAATAAAGGAAAAGTGTCATTAGAAGAATAAATCACCACAACAACATCAACAAGAATTTTTAATAAGCAAAATAAAGGCTATTAAAAAGTGAGTTTAGATGAAACCATAGCAACCTCATAGAGACCTAATAAAATAATCAATACGAAGGATATGGATTTGAGTTCTTCTTATATCTTCATCATAGGATGAAGGCTATAGAGAGGCTATAATGATTTGTTACATTTTTTTGGAAATGAAGGGTGTTAAATATAGAGAAAAGAGAAGAAAGAAGAATAAAGTGGGTGAAGGCAATATGGAGTGGAAAATGATAGGTCCAGATGCAATAAAATGAAAAAGGATATTAAGGTTTTAGAGAACATGTGATGAGCTCTCTCAACCTTTAAAGACCTATTTATATATTGAAATAAAATAACATTATCTTAAATAGTTCCATTTTCTATCTCCTTTAAATGCAGTCATTTGTTATGTATTATATCATCAAATTTTTGAATTTTAATTTTACCTAAAGAGTTTTTTTATTTTTTATGTTTACATTTTGGTCACCCCCTCATT
Organism: Pinacopodium congolense; assembly: GCA_028565735.1. Classification (NCBI taxonomy): domain Eukaryota; kingdom Viridiplantae; phylum Streptophyta; class Magnoliopsida; order Malpighiales; family Erythroxylaceae; genus Pinacopodium; species Pinacopodium congolense. Next base: position 3,674 of record JAOXYD010110236.1, read on the forward strand.
TGTAAACTAGTTGTCATAAGGATCTTTTTAGACATAATAGAATTTAATGAAATTACCAGAGTCATTGTACCATTATTAAGTTTAAGTTTGTCAAAAACTAACTCAATCTTCCCTCATGATTGTTGACCAACAAATCTTTTTGTTTTTGAATGGCTCATAAAAACACATGTATAAAGTTCTTTACTCACTTTCATTACTCAAACATTTCATAATGCAACCCAAAATTTTGATAAGAAAGAGATAAGGCAAGCCAACATTTTATTGCACTATTAAAAAACATACAATGCAAAGAAACTTGAGTTACTTCCTCCTCAAAGCACTCTATAAAATAACTCCCTCTTAAAGCTCTCATAAAGAACTTTCCCCTAAAATATCTCAACTCTATTTCTATCAAATCTTTCGAATACTTGGTTTAAATGAGCTATTTATAAATGAAAACAAACTTGGTTATAAAGATACAAGATATGGAGAGATATGGTCTTATCCTCCAATAGATATCATCCCCATTTAATTAGGAAATTATTTGTTGCTTGTTAATAAGATATTGTCACTTATCCAACTAACTAGATAAAGCCACATGTGAAAATACAAGATAACTCCCTTATCCTACATCCTTGATGATTATCCCACAATTTTTATCTTTTGATTGTAGATAATATCCTTATCCTAATATCTTCAATTTTTTTTACTAAATTACTTAATACTCCATAGAAAGATGATGTGTATCCAAGTTCTAAGTTTATCCACGTATTTTCCAACCAATGTATATCCATGGTCAAGTCTATTAGCTATGGTTTATCTGATCCCATGAATAATGTAGTCACTTTGATCTATGACTAAATCAAGTAACAATTCAAGTCAACATGCAATAAACTTTATAGATTTATATACCTTAAAAATTCCTCAAAAAAGTTAAGTGCCTTCACTTACTCTTAGATTTAACATGACATAGTTACACCAATTATCTTTAGATTTGTATAAAAACTTTGTCCCTTGCTAAAAATTTCTACCAATGCACATTAAGGGCCCATTTTGTTCAACTTTCTATTTTTGTTTTCTGTAACACAAAAACCAATGCAAGTTTTTTTTATCAATTTCTAAGGATTATTATTGATTATCAGTGTTTTTATTAGTTTTTTATGTTTACAAAAATAGAAACAGAAAATCAAAAGGAAAATTCTAACCAAACTACTATTAAATTTTTCTTATTTTTAAGATTTCATCGACAATTCATATTTTGCTTTCCTATTTACAAGTTATTGCTTTTTTAACCTATTCACAAGTTATTGCCTTTTCAACATATCCTCTTCGTATTACCAACATATGAAGCATTAACCAAGGCTCACCATCACATGTATAATTATGCAATTTAGACTTAAGAGTAACAAACCATCTCCACTAAAAGAATTTGATGTCCTTATTGAAATAATCAATGGTCACTCCACTACTAGTGGTTCTCTTAAAGACTCTTTAACCAAATTTTAAAGATTAGACCAAGTCTTCATATCCATAAACATGTCACACACACATCATGTTTCCTCTATTACATGTTTTCTTTTTCTTTTATTTAGATGCTCTTTATCAAGACTCATTATGCTCAGTAACGACTTATTAAGATAAACTTATTCTGTAAGGTCCTCTCCATTTCCTTTTATTCTTCACAACCATTGAATTTATTTGCTCCTCACCCATTTTCCATCTTTAGCATTCATAAGAAAAGTATGGACCCTTATAAATGAAACAAACAATTTCATATCTTGATTACTTCTTTTACTTGCACTAAGAAGTTTCCTTACCTTGTCTTTTTTCTTACCATTCCATGTTCCACCACTTTTTCCCCTCTTTGTTGGTTTGAATTGGTGTTTAGTTGAAGATCCACTAAGGCATCTATAGTAATAATATCACTGAGATGTCATTCAGATCTTACCACCAAAGTTCATCTCATGCCCAACCTTAGAAGAAACTTTTGAAGTTGAACAAATTGTCCTCCTCTAATTTTTTTTGTACATTTAATGTCAAATGAGTGAAATTTCTCACATATTCCCTCATCAAGTTAGTTTTCCTTAAATGCTTCAAACCTTCTCTCATGAGGTAAGAAGTGTTATTAAGGAGGAATAGGTTCATTAACACCTTTTCATTTTCTCCTAAGTGTCAATAGGACATATAACCATACTAATGTCATTAGAGGTTTGAATTCTACACCACAGTTATACATCATTGACCATGTATATATTGTGATTGAACCTTCTCCAAATCTAAAATGTTTTTCTATTATAATGTAATATTCCATATTACACGAGGAGTTTTAAGCTTATTAACACTTTGTTTTCTATTGAAAACCTATGGCTCTTACAACTTCACTAGAGTTCTTACTAATTGAACTCATATTTTATACCTAGCCAAAACATGGTTGAGCATTAGGAGATTTTAGCTCATCTCCTCTTCAGCTATCAATTGTTCCTCAAGTGCTCTCTTAGTTTGTTGAAGCTCTATCACCAAGGCTGCAAATTATTTTAAGAAAGGAATTACACTTTCATTCACTAGGGCTAAAGGACCAATGATTACCTCTAATTTAACAAAACTCTTTATAAGATTGATCCCACTATCCATTATTTACCAACAAATCTTTAATACCAATTGTTTTGTTAGCATTGATACCAATTGTCATAGGAATGTTTCTAGCATAATGTAATTAAAGAAAATTGTCAAAGTCGTCATGTTGCAATTATGCTTAAGTCCATTAAAGCCTAACTCAACATTCTCTTATGATCATCAACAAACAATTTCATTTGTTTTTGAATTCCTCCTGCACACTAATATTTAAGATGTTTCAAATGCAACCCAAAAACATGGATAAGAGAGATTTACAAAATAGCTAATTTTTATTGAATTATTCATAAATATACAATACAAATAAACTTGGGTTGTTTCCTCCTTGAGAAATTTTGTTAGGCCTTGGTTTTAATGTATTTTCATATGAATTTTAACCAACTTTAAGGCATATTGCTCCCAATTTGATGTTAAAGTGTTTAATTATGTTTATAAAATTTGTACATTGTAGATGAAAGGCAATTCTCCAAGAAAATATGAGCTTATATAGTAAAAAGTACAAAATTTATACTAAAATGGCAGTGGCAGTAAGGCCCCTGTTTTACTCTTCAAACCACCATTTTACTCTCGAAGACAGGGACTTAAACAACACTTTCATAACCCTCAATTTTACTCCTCTTTAAGCAACACTTTGGAAGCTGGTTTCTAGTTGCAACTTGCTCTCCACTTATTGCAACTTGTAGCCATCATATATAAGAAGCTCCAGAATCCATTTTTGAAGAAGTTAGGACAGATTAAGGTAGAGAAGTCATATCAAAATTTTGGTTCTCTTGTCTTTAGATAGTTTTTATGTTTATCTTATCTTTTTATTTTCTAAGCTTTGTATCTTGTATTTTTTATGTGGTTTTAAGGATTCTCAAGAGTTGTTTAAGATGATTTAAGGTTTCCTAACACGTTGTATCATCATTTGATTAAATCTAAACCTTTCATTCCCTTATTTGATCTATTTTTATTCATATTTATCAAGAACATTGGTCGTTTTTTTTATAATGATTTTTTGTGTTTATTTATGATGTTTTGAGTTTAATCTTAGCTTAGGACAAGTTTTTTAATGTCTTGAGTAAGTTTATAACACAAGATTGGATGATAATCTTTGCTTATTTGAGATCATAATACTTATTTTGAGTTGGCCACTTAGAATATGATGTAAGATGGTTAAAGATCTGACAATCTCTACTTTAATCATTGGAACATTTAGTAAACAACATGGTTTAATTCTAGGATTTGAGAAATCTACCTTGGTTATCATGAGGGCACTAATCTTAAATATGGTTTTTAGGATTAAAACTTCCTAAACTTTAAGCCTACTTCTTAGACTTCTGAGTGAACCAAACCATGAACTAGGAATGTTAGAAAAAAGGTAATGACTTAACCACAACTTTGTATTAATTTAGTGAAGGCCCTAGATTTGAAATTCTAATCCATTTCATAACTTACTTAAGTCATTTAGGCCTTGTCCTTAGAAATTAACCATTTGGTAATCCTTAGATCATTTGGAATGCAATTGCAAACTTGGAAGTTTTTAGGTTTGTTTCAGTTAAACTAACCTTTTTAAATTAAAGAACTTTAGTTCATTAGATAATTGTAATCTAATTGCTTCAGTATTCACACATTTTCTCTGTGGGTTCGACATTTCAGACACTTAAATGTGCTATACTTTATTACTTATGACTGGTACACTGCCGTTAAATTGATTTGGATTTGAATTAGAATTGCATGTGAATTTTTTGATCAATTTGAGGATAATTAGTGATATCAAATCAACACAGAAAATTCTACACATATAAAAAATCCTACTCAAAGCACTTACGAAGAACTTTCCATAAAAACTATTAAATCTCTCTTTATCAAATCTTTAGATGATTGAAGACTTGACACAAATGAGCTATATATAGTAAATACAAACTTAGAGATCAAGGTATAAAATATAGATAGTTATGTTTTATCCTTTAATGCATGACATTCTAATCCAATTTAAAAGCTATCTAGTGGGTTGTTACCAAGATCTTATCACTTATCAGACTAATTAAAGAAAGCCACATTTTAAAATAGAAGGTAACTCCCTTGTCCCCACATCCCTGATGCTGATCCTTTTTGTTTTATCTTTTTAATGAAGATAAAACTCTTATCTCATTGTTCAAACTAAAAATATGATCCCTATAAAAAATTATGTTTATCAAAGTTTGAAGCCTATCCACATATGGTCTAATCAATGTATGTCTAAACCCAGGTCTGCTAGCCATCGTCTATCTAATCCCACTCAAGATGCAGTCACATCAATTCATGACTAAATGAAGTAACAATTTAGATCAATGTGCCATAAAACACAAAAATTTATATACATTCAGGCTTTTCTATTAAAGTCAAGTGTGTTCTTATTTAGCATGACTGAGTTCGCCCATTATCCTTCGTTTCACATTCAAATTTTATGCTTCACCAAAAATTTCCTCCAATGTGCATTGATCTCGCTTACTATTGAGTTTACGTCAATATTTCACACTTTACTTGCCTACTAGCAAGTCCTTGTTGCATGCCCTCGTTAATCTACGCCTTTCATTTTGACTCGCATGAACAAACATTAATCAAGGCTTTCTAATAGTTGCACGATTCTATAATTTGAACTTAAGGCTTCTAATATCCTTTTATGATTTCATTTTATCTATTTACTGAAAATTTGACTTTAAATATGAAAATTTCAAAATAAAGCAAACTATTTTTAATAAAAACAAAAAAAAGTTAAAATTTCCATCTAAGAAAAAACATAAAAATTACTAAGATACAAAATAATGGAAAATGAAATGCAAGTGATAAAAATTAATAAAAAATGAAACTATTAAATGTAAACATAAATTTATTTTTAATAATATTTCATGATGATTTTTCACAAATATTAGTTTAAAATAATAATAAAATAAAACAAGAGAAAACTAAGTATTTATAATGGGAGTCCTTAACTTTCATTGGTCTAACTCTTTTTTTAGTCTCTTAAAAATTTTCATGGGTAGTTATTCAACTTGAATGAAATGTTTTTTCCTTTTAATTTGATTGAAATTTCACAATGATGGCTAACTAAGAAAGAGTTTATGTAGATGAAAAAAAGCCTATATCTAATGAATAATCAGCTTTGCCTAATTTTTTATAAAGGACATGGCTCTTTAGTTATTACTCTAAATTTTAGTATAAAGGATTTAACTCTTTTTTTATTCTCTACATGTAAAGTTTTTTTATAAAAGTGAGCTACCTGAGAGAATGCATTTATACTATCTCCTTAATAACTACGTCCCGCTTACCATCTCCTTTAAAAGTCATATAGCCATAAATGGGTATTGAAATCTCCTATTAAGTTCTAATGGTTTGCTAGTAGAAAGTCCTAAAGTACAAAATTCTTTCTACGAAATCATCCTCGTGTAATAGTTGATATAAGCATATAGAAACATAATAAGGGCATAAGGTAAGAAGATAAAAGCTTAAGGTGTATAAAATAATAAAAAGAAACCAAGAAAATAACATTGCATTTGAAAGACTTCTAAACTATAACAATCATATCATTGTAGCTATTGAACCAAGGAAGGTTCCATCTAATTTTAATGATGACAAAACATTCATTTTTACTAATATCTTTGCTAACTGTGTTTAAAGATAGGTTTGGCGAAGAAAATGAAAGTTTAAATAAATATGGATGCTTGTTGAAGATTGAGGATTGGCCGAATGAATATCGAGGATCAGTCGACCGAAATATAACACTCCTTTGGTCGACCAAACAAAGTAAAAAAGTTAATCGAATAAGCGACTTAGGGTGATTGACTGACTGAATGTAGAACAGTTGATCGAAGGAAGAACAGTCAACTGAATGATGGACTTTAGTCGATCAAATGAATAATGTGTAGCTAATCGGTCGATCAAACAAGGAATAACGGTGATATTGCTCAACAGATAGAAGATTTGTCCAAAATATAGACAATGTATCCAATGGTAACAAGAGATGTCCAACGGTCAAAAGAAATTAATTGAGCCAATGGATACTTCAACAAGCGATGGATACTTCAATGGCTAACTCAATATTTCTACACTATAAATAGATGGAGAAAGCAATAAATAAAGTAGTATTACACTGATTACAAGTTATATAAGTCTAATTAAGTATTTTTGAGAGTTTGAGTTACATACGTGTTAGAAAGTGATCCATTATTGAGTTTGTGTGAGATTCGTGATTTTCTCTACTTGTGAGAACTTAATTTGTTATTTTGATGTTATTCTTAAGCCTATAAAAAGAATTTGTTAAAAGGTTATTCCTGAGCCTTGAAAAAAAATTGTTGGTTATCCTTGAGTTGAAATAGAGTTATAAGTTGTTGTAAAATTTTCAAGTTTATAATTCATATTATTTTTTGATAATCTCTAGCATTTCTATATTATTCATAATCGTGTTTACTAAGCTTCCGCAAATTATTGGGTATTTATTTATTTCAAAGTTTTAGGACCTAATTTACCCCCTCTTAGGTGTCATTAGGTCTAACAATTGGTATCACAGCGTAGGTCTCACATTAGATAATTCTAACAAATTAGTGAGGAAAGACAAAATAGCACACTTCATCAACACTGTAGGTTCTTCACACAATCTAGATGGCCATAATCCACATAAAAAAAACCTTACTTTGATGGGAATAATTACATGCATTGGAAAAATAGGATGAGATGCTATCTTATAAGAGAGAATATAGATTTGTGGATAATGGTAACTCGACCTTACACAATGCCTACCAAACTCATAGGAAGTGATTCAGTTTTAAAGCAAGAAAATGAGTGGAATATAGATGAAAGATATCCTTGAATAATAAAGTTATGCATATTCTATATTGTGCCTCAAGTATGGAAGAATATAATAAAATTGCCATGTGTGAAACTGTTTATGACATTTTGCATACCCTCGATATTACTCATGAAGGTACGAACCAAGTCAAGGAGACTAAAATAGGTATGCTCACTTATGATTATAAACTTTTCCATATGATGCGTGCTAAAACCATCTCTTCAAGGTATGCTCATTTCAACAATATTATTAATGAGCTAAAAGGTCTAGGTAAGACTTACTATAGTGTTGAGTTATCTAGGAAATTCTAATGTTTTTGTCCTCACCAAGTTAGCTCATTTTCTTCCTGTTCAACATATAGATTCATTAGATAAGCTAGCCAAGTTATATGCCGATGA
>JAOXYD010110257.1:0-11488 GCA_028565735.1 Pinacopodium congolense
CATAAACTAAAACCATTAGTGATTAAGCATGTTTTGTTATCATCAAAACCAAGATTGGAACCTCCCTTGGTTCAACATGTTTTAAACTTCATATCTTTAAATTGTCTTAAACTTTTAGAAAAATTTTCAAATAAGTTGATTCAAGCTTGTTTAACTGTCTATTATTCATAAGTATGACATGCTCATATAAAACCTTGTTTAGTTTTGATTCTTTCAAAAACTATTTGGTCACCCCTGATTGGTTGTATCTATAGGTTGTGTGATTAATTCCATCAATTAGAACCTTTCATGCTCTTTATCTATTCTTAGAGCATCTTTAAGTGTTTGCTATGTTTTCAAAACCTTTCTTTTTTTTACCTAAATTTTTACATTATTGTTAAGACTCGAGGCAGGAGTACCTCCAGAGGTAGGATATCTTCCTCTAGTGATTACCTAAATACTGATTCTGATAAATTCCAATACTATACTTATAGGAAACTTTCGAAAAATCGTTTTATTTCACCTACTCATCTAGATACTTACAAGAAAAATGGCCTGATTTAGTATTTTTTGATCAAGGATCCCATCTATCCTTATCCTTACAGCTAAACCTTGTCCCCTAACTATAAAACTGTTTTTTTGTAATCTTATAGTGGTTAAGGAGAATAATAAATATATTATTTACTCCAAAGTAGAAGATATTCCTATTCTTCCATCGAGAGACATAATAAACAACATTCTAAGTATCCCCATTCCTTTTGTGTTCTCCCACTATAATTGTATATCCAAATTTGATTCCACGCACTCTTTAGTAAAGAAAGTTCAAACCATTTTCGAGTTAGAAAGTGAACATGGCATTATTGAAAAACCTAAAGATGTTAGAAACTTAAGTGTCATATCAAAATTCCATCACCTTTTCATCAAATATAATGTCCTCTCTACTAGTGATTATTATAATAACCTAGGTTAAGATGACCTCTGGTTTTAGTCTACCCTTATGCTTGGTAAGAGAATCCACTTAGGAGATTTCGTCTTACATAACATGATTCATTTTGTCCGAAGTAAAAAAAGAAGCCAACATATTTCCTATACCTTAATCTTAGGCACATCTTCCAGTATTTTCACATTCTTTCTATGGAAGATGACTTTGAGTAATACTCCTTCTTTGATCAAACTATTGGTGGTCACATGACTCCACCTCGTTAGCGACAGCGTTCAGTTTCCCCTACTGATGCCGATGTGCTTGTTCCGCCTACAACAACTCAGTCTACCTTTGAGCCCCTTGATGATGATGTCATTATTACTGCGCTAGTCTCTTCATCATCTATTGCTACTTCTTATGATGTTTAGGTTGCCATCACTATACTTCATCACAAAGTGGACCACTTGATGGGTCATCTTAATGAACACAACGCCTTACTATAAGGGCACACCAACTTACTACGAGAGCACAGATCCTTACTATGAGAAATTCTCTCTAGACTTCCTCCTCCGCTACCTTTAGACACTTAGCACTCATATATCTTGTTTTTGTATTGATCCATGTGTTCCTTTGGATGTATAACATTTCACGATTTATGATATTGATTCTTTCCTATTACGTATGTTTTCCTTTGATCTTTTTTTTACCTATGCATTAATTTATTTTTTCTTTGATCCTGTGATAATAACCTTTTGGTGATTCCAAAAAGGAGGAGAAATATATGATAAAAGCAATGGATATAATACGTTAATAAAAGCAATTGATGTATTTTTTTTCTTTGTAATATGTTATGGGGGAGTTAATAATTTGAAGGAAAGTTAATTATTTGATATGATATGATGTTATCGTATGATTTTTAATTGCCAAAAATATTAAAATTGTTACTCCTTGACTTTACAACATTTAGGGAGAGCTTTACGATCAGTTTTACTGTTTATTGTATTTATCATATCACGTAGTTTTGTCATCACTAAAAAGGGGGAAAATTGTTGAAATAAGGATGGTTCCACTTTATTTTGGTAATGACAAAACAACCTTTACTACTAAATGTGTGTTTCTAAGTGTGTTTGAAAGATAAGTTGAACAAAGTTCAAACTGATCAATTAAAGAGTCTTGAGAAGAAAACGAAGAATCATATGAAGACTCAAAGTTTGAATTAGAAGTTTAGAATAAGTTTATATCTGTTTAATATAAACTTTACTTAGTTTCATTTTGATATTATCAAAATGCTCATATTTAACTATTCATGCATACATATTTTAAAATATGCATATAGGTGCATAATCATAAGATTTTATGTGTTTTTGTGATTAAATGAGAATAAACTTCTTAATGCTTGTTTCAATTAATTAGGAAAACATAAGATATTAAAGTAGTTAAGATAAATAATTGTTTGGATATATAAGTTTGGTTTTCGGAAATTGCTAAATAGAGATTGTAGTGAAATGTATTATGTTGTGTGTGATTTTTAAATCGATCAACCGAATGGAATAGGTCGATCAATCGAATGATAAACAAAGGTCTATCGGTCGACCAAATGATTGGATTGATCAACTGAAGCAAAGGGCGAAAGCCTATCGGTCGACCGAACTAAGAGATCGGTCGACTGAATATAGTGAGATTTGCGATTATACAATAGTCAGAAATGTTAATGCTTTATAACATTATCTTATGACCGTTGAACAACGAGTCTGAGTGCCGTGGTCCAAAGGACACATGGTAAAATCTTAGTATAAAAGGTACATTTTTTATTTTTTATTTCATAAGAGTTTAAGTGATATATACAGTATTATTTGTTGAAAGTTTAAAAGATCTTTTACAAGTAATTTTTTTTAAGTGAGTTTAGTTGTGTTGGGTAAGGTTTTTTAATATCTTTTGTGCATTTATTTATCGAGCCTCTTGTGTTTACCAAGTAAGATTGAGTGAAGTGTTTTATTGTTGTATTGCTATTGTGAGTTGTTGAGAGATGATTCTTGAGTCGAGTAAAAAGAAGTGAGTGAAAGGTTCTCCTTTAGTCTGTGAAAAGGGATTGTACTTGTGACATTATTATCTTGAAGTTGTAATAAGAATGAAAGCTCAACAGTGGTGTTGGGGACTGGATTAGGAGTAAGTGGATAGCTCTGAATCAAGATAAATCATGGTGTACTCTCTTCTTTCTCTATAGTTCTATTTTTCCTCATCTATATTATCTAGTTGTTTATGGGTAAATTAGTTTAAGCTTTCACATTTATATTACTCTTTGTATCTGTTATGTGAAAGAATTTTTTAACATTAATTCACCTACTCTTAGTGCTATATCTATCCTAATAAAAAATCTCAGTCCGTTGATATCCTAGAGGCGTTCATTAATGAGATAAAAGTGCAACTAGATAAAAAAGTGAAAATAGTGAGATCTAATAAGCATAGTGAATATTATGGTAAATTTGATGAAAGTGAAAAATATTCAAGTATAGTTGTAAAGTTTTTTGTAAGTCGAAGCATATGTGCACAGTACATGATACCTGGTACACTTGGGCAAAATAGTATAATTGAAAGGCAGAATCATATTCTTATAGACATAGTTATGATCATGTTAAGTTATAGTACTGTATCTTTATCTTTGTGGATACATGGATTAAATACTGTTACATATCTACTTAATAGGGTTCCTAATAAGGCAGTTCCTAAGACTCCTTAAAAATATGGTCAGGAAGAAAACTTAGTTTAAGGCACCTTCGTATTTGAGATTGCCTAGTAGAAGTAAGGATATATAATTTACATGAAAAGAAGATTGATGCGAGAATCGTTAATGATTATTTTATTGACTATCCTGAAAAATCAAAGGAATATAGATTCTACTGTCTTAACTATAGTACGAGGATATTTAAGTCTGATAACATTTAGTTCATTGAGAATGGTCAAATTAATAGGGGTAGAGAAACACAAAAAGTGGATATTTAAGAGAGTTGAGTAAAAGCTCCTCTATCAAGAGTTATTTCTCCAATTGTTATTCCTTTTATTGTATCACAATTGCATAATGTGCTGGAAAAACAAACTAATATTCAAATCCTCGAAGTTGAACATATTAATGATGAACCAACTAAAGATGCATAAGTTACAAATGAACAAGTAGTGTCATAAGAAATAGCATTATGAAGGATTGTAAAGTAGAAAAGATTGGCTATTTCAAATAATTATGTAGTTTATTCACTTGAATAGGAATGTCACTTAAGTATTGATCAAGATCCAGTCTCATTGAAATAAACTATGGAGTGTAGCAATTTTGAAAAGTGATTCAATGCTATGAAAAAAAAATTTGAAGTCAATGGATGACAACAAAGTTTGGGAACTAGTTAAGTTGCCAAAAAATGTATAAAAAAAAGAGTTATAAATGAGTCTTTAAGAACAAACATGACTCAAAATGCAATATTAAAGGTATAAAGTTAGACTTATTACCAAAGATTACACTTAAAAGGATATCATTTAATATAAAAACACATTCTCTCTAATTTTAATTTAGTGCTTCGCTAAATAGATGCAAAGACCGTCTTTCTAAATGGTGACTTAGAAGAACAAGTTTATATAGATCAATCGGAAGGTTTCTTTACCACAGGAAAAGAAACGTTAGTGTGTAAATTAAAAAAAGTCAATATATGGATTGAAATAAACTTCTCAATAATGATAAATTAAGTTTAATGATACCATTACATCATATAGTTTTATAAAGAATATCATTAATTAATGTATCTATACAAAGGTCAGTGAGACCAAGTTTATATATTAGTCCTATATGTTGACGATATCCTTCTTACTGCTAATGATATTATTTTGTTAAATGATGTAAAGAATTTTCTCTCTAATAATTTAGAAATGAAAAATATGGATGAGGCATCCTATGTGATAGGAATAGAAATAATTCATAATAGAATACACGGATTGTTGGGCTTGTCTCAACAAAGTTATATTGAAAAAGTATTATAGAAAGAAATAATTCATAATAGCATACACGGATTGTTGGGCTTGTCTCAACAAAGTTATATTGAAAAAGTATTATAGAAATTTAGAATAGAAAAATGCTTCACAGAAATAATTTTAATTCACAAAAGGAGACAAATTTAATAAAATACAATGTCCAAAGAACATAACTATATAAAGTTTTTAAAATAAAACTACAACTTAATATGTAAAATAATTATCATAATAGGTCAGAATTTAAATTCAATAAATAACAAATAAAATTTTATAATTTTAATAATGTCTAAACAATATAACGTTTATATTAACATTACATCATCTAAAGAAAATATTAGACGATAATTATAAATTAAGCTGAACATAAATTATTTAATAAATATCTGGCAAGACTTTTTCTTTTAAATTTTCATATAATTCAAGTTCATTAATAAACTGTTTCCTAAAATTTAAGTTTTTTTGCGAGTTTAATTTATGAAAACAAATGGACTGTTGAATTTGTAAACTCTAATTAGAAGCTGCTTCCAAAGAGCTGGACCTATAATTCTAAAGCCCATCCTGACAGAGAAACTTGAAAATCAATAATATTGTTCTCAATCTCCAACACCAAGCCCATTCAGAGTCCACTCCACAGAGTTGGGAAGTTATTGGAGTTACTGTCTGAAGAAGCTGAGAATGAATAAGAAATTTGGAGCCGGAAGGCAACCCACTGGCACTCCCTCCCTAGCGTAGTCGAGCGTTGCTGGCATCGTCTCTCTTCTCACTGGCGCCTCCATTATGCATAACATCTACAAGCCCAATCTCGTAACCCTCTCTCAATTTCTGTTCTTTTTTGTTGATTATTGCTCCCTTGGTTAAGTGATGCTAAGTGTTCGATGAAATGCCTAACAGCCTAAATGACTAGTTTCTGGCAATTACTGCAGACTTTGCCTTCAGCGGAAAGTGTCAATACGGAGAAGAAGAAAAGTGCTGAAAAAGAATGAACACTTCATTTCTGTTGTGACCCAGATGATTTTCGAGTGTTATCTTCACGTTTACAGCCTGATTGCAGTAATTTCAAATTTTTATATCAGTTAAAATTAAAAAAACTGTTAATTTTAATTATGTTATTTAAATTTTAAAGAATTAAATATAACTAATTCAAATTTAACGTTGGTATTTTCAAATGAATTTCACAAATTTAAAAGATATATTTTATTTTGTAAAATTATTTTTATTAGACCTTTTTTTAATGTTATTCTTCTTTTTATGTGCTTTTTAATTTATTATTATGTTGTTATATTGTATTATATAATATTATTACTATTAAGTTAGGATATTCTTATTTATATTTTTATATATAACTTAAAATAAATTCATTTTTTAATTGACATCTTGTAACTTTTGGTGTTATATTCTATTATTAATTTACATAACTAAAAGAGTTTTATTCAATATATCTTTTCTTTTGAGTAAAAATTGTCTTACGTATTTTTATTCTTTTAGTAAAATGAAGATATAATTGAAGAATTAACGTGTTTTTATTTTGTAAATACTATAGAAATGTTTATTTTAAGATTAGTTTTGTAACAAGTATGTTTCGTAAAAACTTTAGTACCAAATATATAAGATAACTAATATAGTACTTGTTTTCATATTATTTATTGCATTAAATTAAGTTCCTCGTAACATACTCATAGAATTAATGTAAAAATAATTATCCTTTGCAAAATAAATGAGTAAATAAAAAGAGTTCTACACATATTTACTGTTGCTTTGAACAACGCGAAAGCAATTTTGGTTTCTCTTCCTTTCAGTTCTGCAATTTTTTTAATATTTTGATTTTTTAAAACATATTTCAAATATATTTGCTTTGAATTTGATTCTACTACTATTGGATTTGCATTTTTTTAACTTTTAGTATTAGACAAATTTATTTGTTTGTTGAAATTAAGTGTTTCGAATGTATTTAAGATTCAAACATGTGTTCCGTATATATTTAACATAGGTAGATTTTTGTTTTAAGTTGACTTTTTTTTGTAAAAATATTTTTTTAATTTTTTAAAAAGTATATTGATATAAATATTTAAAAAATTAAGGATATATTGCTATTATTATTTAATTTTATAAAGTTATTATATTAAGAAATATATTAGAAAATAAATGTAAATAGATTTTTCATTTTAGGTTTGTTTTAAATATAATTATGAGTAATTAAATTTAATTATATATTTTAAATAATAATAATATAAATAAGAGAATTTATTTACACATGAATGTAAAATTTATTTATAAATAAATTATATATATTCTATATTCATTTGTTTTAAAGAGAATTAGACAAAATTTTCTAGTTATCTGCTCTCAAAATGGTGTTCTGCGTCTTGTTACCCTTTCTATGGAGTTTAGTTCAACGCCACTTTGTGAGAGGGTCATTGGGATATCTACAAACTGTTTTGAAACTTGAAATCGTAAAAAAAAATTGTTTAGATTTTCCCAAATTTGTTGGTTCAGCTATTGAATATACATGTATATTTTTAACCTTCATTAGCTCTGCAGCTTCTAAGACTGAAAATTAAACTGAAATATTTCAGCAACACGAGTGGTCTACGGATATTTCGTTGATATCACGATATGTAGCTCTATTTATTTGAGTTTATAGTAAACTGATTAATTTTTGTATAAATCAATCTTATTCATAGGTTTTTTTATCTTAATTTTTAAATAAGTTCACACGAGTTAGTATCAAAAATTAGATTTAAATTGAATTTTGTTATCTTTTTTTAGTTTTAATTTTTTTAAGCGGGCTTATTAATTTTATGTGGGGTTTTAAATTTTAATTCTTAAAAGAGTTCCCATCAACAACTCATTTAGTTGGAAAGAAAGGAGCTTGATGGAAAAACATCAAAAAAGGAATAAATGGCTTCAAAAACTGTATTGAATAGTTGTTGCCTATATATAGGTTTATACATAGGCATGAAACATAATGTAACAAACTATAGTTATGAATAATACAACAACTTTCTGTTAAGAGAAAAAAAGGAAATAAAGAAAAGAAAATAAGAGAAGAAGAGAAGCAGGGAGAATAAATGGAATGGGCCAATAAGCATGGATATAACTAGAAGAAATGGACAAGTTGTCTCTTGAAGACTTGACGAGCCCATGATCCTGTAGGTCCAAGTCCAGGAGAGAAGACTTGAGGAGCCCATGATCATTGGTCCATGTCCAAGACAGAAGCCTAATAGAGAGGGGGTAAACCTAGTCTTCCAAAAACAGAAACATGACTTTTTTAGAAGTCTAAGGTTCAGCAGCATTAAAGTTCTCCTGAGGGCCTGATATGCCGCTGCAAGTTGGGCGGTACACGTCGTGGAGAACGCCTAACTTGAACTTGAGGTTGTGGAAAGACGAGCGAGGGAGAGCCTTTGTTAAAATATTGGCAAGCTGGCCATTGGAGGCAATTGGAAGGAGGTGAAGGATGTCGGATTGAACTCATTAACGAACCAAGTGACAATCAATTTCTATGTGTTTTATTCTCTCTTGAAAAATAAGGTTTTCTATAATATGAATCGTGGATTTATTATCACAATAGAAGTAGGCTGGTTGTGGATGGTCAACGTCCAAAACGGAGAGGAGATATGATAGCCACTGGAGTTCGCAAGTGGTGGTGGCTAGTGTGCGATACCCAGCTTTGGAAGAGCTTCTAGAGACAGTGGGTTACTTCTTTAACTTCTAGGAGATCAGCAAAGCTCCTAAAAACACATAGTAGCTGATGATGGACTTTTGAGAGTCTGGATAAGTCCCCCAGTCAGATTCAGAAAAGGCTTGAAGCTGGAGAGGAGAATCGCTGCGAAAGAGGACACCTTGAGGTAACGGAGAACTTGTTGAGCGGCTTGTAGATGCAATGCAGTAGACCTAGTAAGAAAGTGTGAAAACTGCTAGACGGCAAAGCAAATGTCAGGCCTTATGGTGGTCAAATAGATGAGCTTCCCAACTAAGCAGCGGTAGGAGGTGATGTCAGCTAGTGGCTCGTCGTCAATGGTAAGTCTTATGTTTTGAACCATTGGAGTAGGTGCTGGTTTAGCATAAAAAAACATGTTTCTTGAAGAAGATCAATGACATATTTGTTTTGGCATAGGTTAATACCAAAGGAAGAACAGGCCAGTTCAAGACCTAAAAAGTATTTGACGGGTCCAAAGTCCTTGATTCTGAAGGTGTCATCAAATTACTGCTTTGTCGAATAGATGAGCTCAAGGGAGTTGCTAGATAGAAGGACGTCATCAACGTACACAACTAGGAAGATGAATTCATTGTGTTGCCTCCTCTTGAACATGGAGTGATCGGAGGTCGATTGAGTGAAGCCATTGGAGATCAAAGCCGAGGTCAGTTTGCAGTGCCACTGCTTGCTGGCCTATTTTAACCCATAGATGTTCTTTCTGAGATGGTAGACCATATCTGGATGAGGTAAGTCCAGACCTTCAGGTGGCTTCATGTACACCTCCTCACTGAGTTCACCATGTAGATATGCATTATTGATGTCTAATTATAGTAAGTGCAATTGTTTTGAAGCAACCAGGGCCAGCAACACACGGATGGTGGTGGTCTTGACAACAGGGGAGAAGGTTTCTGTATAATCGAATCCCTCCTACTGAGTGAAGCCTTTAGCGACGAGTCTACTTTTACAACATTGAAGACTGCCATCAATATTAAATTTATATTTGTGGACCCATTTGCAATCAATTGCTCGTTTATTTGGAGGTAAGAATGTAAGCTCCCATATGTTGTTGTCTTGTAAAGCTTTCAACTCTACTTGCATTTCATCTCTTCATTCTTGATGTTTGATTGATTGTTGATAGGTTCTAGGTTCTTTAAAAGTTGTCAGTATAGTGGAGTAGACTTGGTGTTAAAGAGAGAGATTAGTATAGCAGAGAACAGAGGGTCAAAGATAAGGAGAAGTATGGGGTAGGGTAGGACAATCATAGTCTTTAAGGTAGGCAGGGGGAGAGATTGTTTTGTTGAGTGGCGAAGAGAAAGAGGAGAAGGTAAAGGAGAATAATGAGAGGGTATAGGTGGGGGTAAAGAGGGGGGAAGTTGATCAGCAGAATATGGAGGGGAGGGGGTAGGTAAAATAAGAGAGGGAGAACATGTGTCTTCTGGCAAAGCAAGAAAGGGAAAATGGTTCTCATAAAAAATGATATCTCTAGATAGAAGGAAGCTTTTGACTGTCAAGTCAAAAACCGTATAACCTTTAGTACCTGTAAAAAAAACAAGAAACACACATTTTCTTGCCTTAGTATCAAACTTGCCTCTATTTGCTTCTTTAGTGGAAGCAAAATAAAGGTAGCCAAATACCTTTAAGGGGGCAAGGTCAAGGTTAATGCCAAAGAGGACATAATATGGGGATTTATGAGATAAGAGAGGGGAGAGAACCTAGTTGATTAGATAAACAATATGAAGATTATATTTAGACCAGAATTTAGTATGTAGATTAGCTTGGATTTTTAAAACTCTGACTACTGTTAGAATATGTTGATGTTTCCTTTCAGCTCTTCCATTTTGGTGTGGTGTTTCAACACAGATAGTTTCATGTAAAATGCCCTTTTCTCTATAATATTCTGTCATTAAAAATTCTATGCCATTATCATTGCGAATTCGGTTAATTTTCTGACCAAATTGTCTTTCAACATAAATACAGAAGCCTTTAAGCTACTCTCTAGTTTTTTATTTTTGTTTCATCATGTAAATCCAAGCCATTCTACTATAGTCATTCATAGCGGTTAAAAATAACTTATATCCTATAATAGAAGGTGTATGGTAAGAACCCCCTATATCAACATGAATAAGATCAAAACGAGAATTTGTAATTCATAAATTGGTAGAGAAAGGTAATTTCCTTTATTTAGCAAAACAACAGACATCACACTATCAATGGAATAAAAAGTAACATAGGGGTTAGATTTAGATAGACTTTTGAGTCTTTGATTAGATAAGTGTCCTAATCTTTTGTGCTATAAGTTGTCTTGATGTGTTGAAGCAGTGTAAAGAAGTGAGATGAAGTCTTGGGAAGGGGGAGTGAGATGATATAATCTACTGACTTGCCTAACAAAATCAATTGTCTTCAGGGACTTGGTGTCCTGAATTTGGCATAAGTCTTTTAGTCGACATTTAGAATCTTTAGCGAGTCTATTAATGGAAATAAGATTGAAAGAAAAGATAGGCACAAAGAGAACATTTATGAGGGTGAGAAAAGAGATGTGGACAATCCTAATGTCTATGATAGGGATAAAGTAACTATTTGGTAGTTTGACAATTAAATTTTCTGTTGTCCTACAGGTGGAAATTTGATATAGGGAGCAGATAATGTGTTATATAGCTTTGGAATTAAGAATCTATGTGGATGACAATAAAACAGAAGGTTAAACTAAGTTGGAAATACCTTGCTGAGCACTAGAAATTGTGTTGACCAGAGAAGTGTTGATTGTTTTTTCTTTGATGACTCCTTTTCTGTACAAAAGTCAGGGTAGCTGAGAGTATTGTTCTACAGAGAGGTGATAACTTGGAGAGTCTTTAGACTGTTTTGAAATAGGAGAATTAGTGAAT
>JAOXYD010110298.1:0-11486 GCA_028565735.1 Pinacopodium congolense
GGTTGGGTTGCCTCCCAACAAGTGCTTCTTTAAGGTCTTTTAGCTAGACCTTAGTGTTAGGAAATTTTCAACCTAAGGGATTTATTTAAAAAATGTGAAAATTAATATTCATATGTATGTAAATTATATTCTATTTATTATATTAATTGATCATGTATAATATATACAGATTAATTTATAATTTTATAAAATTTAAAAATTATTTTATAAATTTAAAAAATTATCCTATACTAATACTGATACAAGTCAATATCAATGCAATATCATTTTTAGGTAAAATCGGACACCCGATATTCATTATATTGCTTGGTTGTCTCAATTTGTCCACCACAACTTTTTTTTAATTGTTATTCTCTCTTTTTCAACTTCTTTGTCTCGATGTTGTTGGTGTATATCTTGTCTAGCTTGTCTTCCGGAAGGGTTGTTCTCCAGTTGCCTGGTTTCTTGCCTCTTTTGCCTTACTTATTTCCCACCCGCATTTCACTTTAATTGTTTGGTTTGCCGCTAGTCTACATTTGGTCTCCAAAATATTGCAAAAATTAAATTACTAAATTGCCCTCTTGGCCACAATATTATTCACAAAATATTTTAAGAATTCTTTTGTACGTACCAATGATGACCACCAAAAATCACTATTGTACAACTAAAGATTTTTTTCTCTACAAGAATTTATGTCAGACAACTAAGCGTCTGAATCTATTCCGTACAAGCCATATGATTCTTTATTAGTGTACTCTAAAAACAAAATTATGAATAAAAACTATAAAAGGGCATTGAATCTCAGTAAAGTTTGATAATAACCCTAACAATAATACTTATATGTAAGAAAAGAGATAAATTTTACTTGGTGAGTCCGACTTAACTAAATACATATGCTTAAGCAATATCATGGGTGCATTTCCTGAGCTCCAAAGATGCCCTCTCTCCAAAACTTTGAATACAAATAATCTCTTGTATAATTCAACTTCTAATTTGGTTTGAACAAGATAACGATTATAACGTATTCAATAGGAAAGACTGTCACCAGCCCCTTCAAAATGATGCAAGCTTGGGATTCTATTGTTAATGCTGCAGTGCTTAGAAGAAGCCCAATCTGGGTAAGACGTTACAATCCTGGTAAGTGAGAAAATTACCGAGGAAAGATGTAAAATTCCATGCATAATTGTTCTTAATTCCACTGTCTCTCTTTCATGTCAACCGTCAATTTATATACAGTTTTCATGAAGGGTAATTTCTTAAAAGGAGATATCTGGATGGTTCTGTCATCATCAGTTATTGTAAGGAGAAATATTAAAAATAATCTTTAGACATGCTTCTTACTATAAAGAAATAATTTAAAGACATTTCAGATATTTCCTTTTATTTTATAATAGCAACTGATGACCATCAGACTTCACACACCAATGTCACGTAATTCGCTCCTTCCTTAAATGATTTAAGTGGTGGAAATGAAAAGTGAGCATTGTTCACGACCACCAACTGTTGTTTGCAAGAGTTGACTGAAATTATCTTTGTGGGTGATTCGGAACCAACCTTTTGACTTTGTTCCTCTTACAATAATATGTCTTCTTCATGGACCTTAGTTGACTAACTTTATATGCTCAGTAGCTTGTGTGAGCTGATATGTCTTCAAACTTGAGAGTGGAATGCGTCAACCAATTTACCAAGTGTTTGCCATAATTAAATGTCTCCACTAATCAGAACCTATCCCTCCCCGAAAGAATTTTGAATGTGTAGTTCATCACTGAAAGTCTGAATCTCATGGGTGTCTGATGTGAGAGGCAAGGCACTACTAGCATCACTAGCAATAGAAGCCACCTCAGTCTCTTGCTGCATACACGGAGCAGAAAGGAAATAAGGCTTTGGAGGCATTTCAATGTCGTCTACATTCCCAGATAGCATTTCAACTACTCTTGTCATCGAGGGACGGTCTTTAGGGCTTATTTGAATGCACCACATAGCTACCATTACCATCTTCCTTACAGTACTAGTATCTTCTTCTTCCATAACATCTTTTTCTTCATTGAGTTTCTCATAGATCCAATTCGGGAAGTAAGCTTCACTCGAAGTGCTTCTCTGAAAATGAATGCTTTTGTCAGATTCAACTCTTTTCTTCCCTTCAGCAATCTCCAACAACAACATGCCATAACTATAAACATCAGACTTGTGAGAAGCATTCCCAAGGTTTCTCATGAAGACCTCAGGGGCGATGTAACCAATGGTCCCTCTTGCCCCTGTCATCGTAACAGCGCTTCTGTTTCTTGAATATACTTTTGCCAACCCAAAATCCGAGATCTTGGGATGGAAGTTATGATCGAGCAGGACATTTTGAGGTTTAATGTCGAGGTGCAATATTCGTGAATCACAACCATTGTGCAAATACTCTATTCCATGAGCTATTCGTAACGCAATCTCGAATATCATTGCCACTCCTAATGAAAGCCTCAGCTTCTCATCAGATAACAAGTCGCCCAGCGATCCATTAGGCATGTACTCATACACAAGAGCTTGTCTTGAGCCATTCCAACTAAAACCCAACAAATTTATGACATTAACATGGTGTATCCTACCAATAGTGGCAACTTCGTTGACAAAATCACTGCCAATATTACTGGACTTGTCCAGTAACTTGACAGCAACTGGGCGGCCATCTGACAGCTTCCCCTTGTAGACAGTGCCATAGCCTCCTTGTCCTAGTTTTTCTTTCAAGCTGTTCGTCATCTTCTTAATATCGCTATACGAATAGCTAGTCACTAATGTCGATCTCATGGTACTAATGAACTCCTCGCGATTTGGTCCACGGTCATCAGTACTGTGACTTCTCTTGATGGTCTCTAAAATTCTTCTTTTGAAAGCTACTAGTAGAACAATAATCAGCACAAATGAACAGCTTCCAGTAACACCTGCAGATCATCTAAAGCGAACTGCTAATATTTGAAGTCATAACTATAACTTAGGGCTGAATAAAACATTAACGATTGAAATGGAATAATTACCGTCATTGAATATCTTGGAGCAATTAAACCAACATGTCTATGCAAATATATTATAACAGAAGATCAATCTCTCACTTCGTTTACATGAGATGCGTTTATATAGATGTGATGTGATGAAGCTTACATACCTACTATGAGGCCTGGACCCGGGCTTTTCTTTTTCGAAATTTTCTGCCTGTAGAATCAATGCATGAATTGTGCAATGAGGTTATGTATCTGCTATGACAACAACAGTATTTGATTATGCTTGTTCAATAAACCAAGGACAGCTATGTTTGTCCCGTGGTCTAACCTTCATTTTAATTTTCTCCGTAGAGACAGCCTCTAAGTTTATCAGAAAATGACCTAATTCCAAATTTAATAAAAAATACTACCCGTGTAACATGCTTACTAATCGGAGGGGGAAACAGGGATCTTTTAGTTGTGGAACAAATCTAGGAACTTATAGCATTTAATGGAGTTCAATGCAAAGATGCCTTTCGCTTGCCAGACCAGACAAACGAACGAAAAATATTCATTCCACTTGGTAAGTAAGTGGACAAGTTAGCAACATTGAAAAATAGCATGCGCCCAAATATCCTCAGCTTATTGTTGATGTTAGGTAAATTATTGGGCCACCTCAGGCCCCACTAACATTGACATGAGGAACTTACTTGTGGAAGCAAACGATCCTCTTCGAGCTAGCATCGTATCCACATCGTCCACCACTCGCATTACAGCTAGTACACTCTCCAAATTCAGGCCAGCTCAAAGGAAACCCATCACTTAACACATCAACTAGTTCAACGGAACGATTATTGAACCTGAACCTATCTCCTACACTGGACACAGGAACCGCGATCAAGTTACACTCGATTGGAGTTGAAATGGTTCCAGGTGGATCAAATTGACTTCCACTTAACCAGACATATATCTCCTTCCCGTCGTCACATGAATAGTTTCTAACCACCTTATTAGCAAGAAACTGTAGGGAAAAGTCAGACTCTTTTGGACACTCGAACAAAGTCAGGTTATACAGTCCGAGAGGTAGGTTTGGAGGTGTAAAATCTGTGGTGGAAATTGAAAAATTACGTAAAGACTGGCATTTTCCAGCACTAAGTTCACTGATAAGTTGGGTATCCACCACGATCACTGTGACAGATGGCTCTGAAGGGGTTGGTGGGTAGTAATTCTTGACATGGTAGAGCCTGCCAGAGAAAATAAGGCTTGCGGGGAAGGAGGACGAGTTGTCGCATATGACTTTGTATTCAGGGAGGCCGCAGAGTAAAGGACCAGTAGGAGAGGATGTCCAGGCGGAGAAAGGAAACGAGAAGGTGATGTTACCACAGTTGAACGGAGAACATAAATCGTAATCAGAGTCAGAGATGGAGTTCTGGAATTGACCAATCGCCAGAAACGTTGTGAACATCAAGGATACAAGGATGGAAGATGATGGAGCTTTGACGACCATAGCTATTCAATTACAGCTTAGCTAAGTATAGAAATGTTGTAAAAGATTACAAAAAAAAAAAAAAAAAAAAAGGCAAAATGCAACTTCAAGAACTTGTGATATCTTCCGTTGAAGACTTGGAAAATGTAATGGTTGACCCGTAGGATAAAAGCTCGTGCAAAGAGTTGCCCACCTAAAGAAATAGTGCTTTTCCGTGCAGTTGATGTAGCAGAAAAGAAGTGAGTTCTGATTGTTTGACCACTGGTCCAGAACAGGTTGAAGAACGTCCAAGGCCGCCCTTTTTGAAGTTGCTGTGCACACTGCACAGTGAAGAAAAATCAATATGAATGAATGGAAGAAAAATCAAAGAGGCATTGAAAAAAGTTAGAACAATCATCAATCGCTTACTCTTATCCATATGTACTTGAGAGTATGGTTGAAAGCGTACTTACTGAGATTATGGTAAAAGAAACGTAGGAGACATTATAAAATTGTTTTAAAAGAAAAGACAAAATGATTAAAGTACGCTTGCAAATTTTGAGATGTAAAAATGAAAGTATGAAGGATTTCGAATATATTGGTAGAGTCTTAGCTTTTGTCAATCAATTAAGAAGACGTAGAGAAACAATTAAAGATGTTCAAATGATTGAAATAAATTCTTCGATCATTAATTTCAATTGTCATTGAAAAGTTAAAGGATTTCGATTTGATGCCTGTAAATCAAATTTTATGTTTATTTCAAGCTTATTAAGAAAGATTGAAAAAAAGAAAAGAACTAGTTGCCTAAGTGTTATAAGCAAAGTAGAATTTGAATGAAAAAGAAGACATATAACAACAAAGACGTAGTAGAGGAAGAGAAGGTATAAGAACGCAGAGTCTAGACTAAACTCATGAAAATCATGGAAGAAGCAAAGGAGATAGAAATAATTCTAATAATAATAAAGAGTCAGATTTTTTAAAATAAAATTCAAGAGAACGTGATAAAGGTGGATCATTTCAATGAGGTCATGGTCAAGATTCAATATACAATGTTACAATTGTGAAAATTTATTCACTAAGCAACAGATTGTAGATGGAATTCAAATAAAGAAGAAAAAAAACAAATTGTGTTAAGGTTGAAGATGATGATGATGAAAGATTTGCTTTGTTATTAACTTGCAATAGCAATGAATAAAAGAGTGAGGAGTCTAGGTATCTCGATTTAGGAGCTAACAATCATATGACTAGTAATAAAGATTTATTTTGTAGTCTTGATGAATCTATAAAAGGCAACATTTCTTTTAATGATAAAATTAAAGTTCCAATCATAGGTCAAGCAGAATTTTGATTAGATTGAAAAATGGAAAGCATCGGTTTATATCTTATCTTATTATATTCCTACTTTGATAACAAATATTTTGAGTATTAGACTACTTTTAGAGAAAGGATATGAGATAGAGATAAGCAAGAGTGGATTGGTTATGCGAAATGAAAAAGGAAGATTAATAGTTAATGTGCCGATGTCAAAGAACAAGATGTTCAGATTGAAAATCAATAAAGACAGTATATGTTTAAAGGCTACTACAAATGATTCTTCATAATTATGGCATCTTAAGATGGGTTACTTGAATTTTAGTGGATTGGAGCTATTGACAAAGAAAAGGATGGTACATGCTTTGCCTTTAATAAGTTATCCTAATCAAATTTATAAAGGTTGTATGTATGATAAGCAGTTTAGGAAGCCCTTTTTGAAGGAGTCCTTATCTTTAGTTTCATAACCACTTGAATTGGTAGACGTTGATATATATGATCCTATCGAACCAAGTTCATATGGAAAGAACAAGTATTTTTTAAAATTATTTATTGATGATTATACTCGCAAGACTTGGATTTATTTTTTGAAGAAAAAATCTAAAGCATTTGAAGTCTTTAAGGAATTCAAAACTCAAGTTAAAAATGAAAGTGGTTATTCGATTAAATCAATTCAAGTTAAGTGGGGAGGAGAATCAGATAAATTTAATCAATTCTATTAATCTTTTGGCATTCTATATTCTTTGATAATTTCGAGACAACCTAATAAAATAGAATTGTGGAACGTAAAAATCTAATTATTCTCAACATAGCTCATAGTATGATAAACAATAAAAGAGTTTTTTGATGAGGCAGTAGCATGTGTAGTGTATTTGAATAATCGAAATCCTAGAAAGAGTTTATTGTAAATGACTTCACAAGAAGTATGGAGTAGAAGGAGACCAAGTATTTCACACATCAGAATATTTAAAAATGTTGGTTATGTTCATGTCCCTAATGAGACAAGAAGCAAATTAGACAATAAGAATTAAAAGTTCATATCTGTTGGTTATGATGAAACTCAAAGAGATAAATTTTATGATCTATGGAATGGAAAAACAACCATTAATAGAGAGATTGAGTTTGCTGAAGGAGGCTATTGGGAGTGGAATGTACCACAAGATGAAAATTATGACTTTCTTCCTTTACTTGATGAATTTTTTTATGCAGTTAAGTCCTATAATCAAGTTGTTACTAATGTTACATCATAAACTCCTCCTCGTGAAGTTCAAATAACTTAAGTAATTCTGTCTCCATAAAGTTCCTCCAAAATACTGCATCATATATGAAATTTAAAAGAAATTTATGATTTAAAAAATAAATTAATAATTCTACGTTGTTTTATTTATTTGAAAAGGTAGAAAATCACTACGAACAACTTATTGTATAAAAGAAGGAGGAGACAAATAACTTAACTCAAGAAGAATTACAAAATGTTATGTCAAAAGAATTGAATGATAGCTTTGATAAGGTTGAAATTTTGATTGATAAGATCAACATTTGTACAAGAAATGTTCATCAATGCAACTATCCTACTTGGAGAAGTGTTTATGCAATCAAAGACTTTTCAAAATTATGTAATAGAGAAAATTCATGTAGTATGACTGAAAATTATGTAAAATAACTCAAGACAAATGATGATGATGATGATGAAGATCCTAATAAAGATGAAGTTGGAAATTTTAAATTACAAGTTTAAAAGGGGAGTTAGAAGATAAGCTTATGTTTAAATTATAATAGTTTGGATAAATATAAAATTAAAAGTCATAGTGATAGTTATTAGTTAGAGTCTTTGTTTAAGTTAAATGGTAGATAATTTAATTGATTAAGGATTGGTTTGTAAGCTTATATATATGGGCATATTCTTTTATTTATACGAGACAACAATTTATTCAATAAGACAAACTATAGTTTAGCCTTTGTATCTTATGCTTTAACTCTCCCATGTATGTGTTAATATTTTTACTGCCTAGCAATTTTAACTAGAACCTCTAAAGTACGTATCAGTCCTCTCGTCAGGCATTTATTAAGAGAGGTTTCAATCATACATTTTAATAATGACAAAATAAATTTATTATTAATGTATTAATTTTGATTCATTTAGAAAGATAGTTAATATAAAATGAGTAAGGACATATGTTAGAGCTAAAGGTGGAAGAGTATTCCAAATGGAAAGGGAGCAAGCATTACAGTATTGAAGTGAATATCAAGAAAGAAGATCAACTTTGATTAGATTTAAGAATGTGTCTTGATATGTATTCTTAACGTGATCTTAATCAATATTTGAAAAGGGCCCACTTTTTCATGTCATATTTACACAAGCATTTGCATTTAAGAGTTTTAGTCAAAGTTTTAGTTTTTGATTTAATTTACTTGTGACATTTACATATTAAGAATTGATTTAGAATGACATATAGGTATAAAGTTTCATAATTAAGAAGAAATTATGTGAATTTTTTTAAAGAAATTTCTCTTGATGTGTCAATATGATTTGAAGATTATTTTAAGTTAATTGAAGTTGTGTAAATTTGTTTGAGTCAAGTTGTTATGTCAAAGTTTTGGTTTTGGGGATGCTTTAAAAGGTTTATGAAAATGTTCTAAATGTTTATAATGAAATGTTTCATAACCAAAGCTAATTTTGTGATTGAAGTGAGTTAAAATATTTTGAAAATTGAAATAGCATTGAAATGTATTTAAAACTTATGTGCAACGTCTTTTAAGAAAAAAAATTGAAATATTTAGATTGGTTTTGAATTGGTTTAAAATCAAAACTTTTAAAATTATGCAAAATTGGTCATAAACTAAGACAGTTTGTGTTTTTTTTTTATCTTAATTTGCATGTATTGGTATGCAAATTAACTTAGAAAATGATTTACAACTTGTTTGGATTGAATTTCCATTTAAATAAATGAATTGGAGGAGGTCTTAATGGATTTTCCAGATGTTGTATGATGATACAATAGAAACCAGTCGACTAGTGTGCTTGATTGGTCAATCATTGCATCAACTGAACAGATCGATCAGTATGATTGACTAGTCGGCCTCTGCATCAGCTGCAGACATAATCGCTATTTTTCTTTTAATTTTTTTTTAAAAAATCATTCTTAACAGCTATAAAACCCATCTAA
The DNA here is from genome assembly GCA_028565735.1 of Pinacopodium congolense. Taxonomy (NCBI): domain Eukaryota; kingdom Viridiplantae; phylum Streptophyta; class Magnoliopsida; order Malpighiales; family Erythroxylaceae; genus Pinacopodium; species Pinacopodium congolense. The sequence goes on from JAOXYD010110298.1 coordinate 8,883, forward strand.
CGACTCCATAAGCTCACAATCTCTATATATATGAGTTTTATGACATTTGTATTAATCTTTATGCATCTTTAAACAAGCTTTGAGCCTCCAAAGTCATAAACATTAAGTTTTGTGAGTTTCTTGAGTTTATAGCACTTCAATCTCACTCTTTAACCTTTAGTTTCATTTTTATTATTTCAATTTTTTGTTCATTGATTTGGTTAGTTTCGAAGAGGTTTATTTATTGATTTTGTATCCTTGGAAGGTTAGACTCATGTGTTTATTAATTTGAAATGGAAACAATATTATATTGATGTCTTTTTTATTCTTTTATTTAATTTTATTCTTTGATGCATTAAATTTATTTTTATTGTTTAAATCCTTTTTTTTTTTTTGTCTATTGAAGTTTCAAGAGGTTTTTTATATTGATTTTTCATCTTTAAAATCTCCAGAATCCTTTTTATTGAATAAGCTTTAAGAAAAACACCATTAAAGGTGTAATTTGTATTCTATCTTTGAGAATTTGACTTTGTTGATTATTGCTTATGATAAAGACTCATCTTTGCCATTAAAAAGATAGTTAGTAGGATTCTATTTACTTGTCATAAAGAAGATTTGGTTTATTTGTAATTATTGAATAAATTTGGAATTGATTTTGAATGAGTATTAAGGACTGCATTGATTTTGACATTAAATAAGTTGCATAAAGTACTATTTCTTGCATTGATTTTAATTAAGAATTTTTTTAGTATGTTTAAATTGAGCCTAAGAGAGTGATATTTGGGGTCTATTTTTGAAAGTTAAAATTGTTCAATTTATGTTGTGATTATAAGGGTTACTCTTCATCTATTTGAAGTAAGATTGTATGTGGGTTACTCTTTACCTTAAGTAAGATTTGTAAATGATCATCTTCACCTCTTTAATGGAAAGAATATTGTAAAGATTTCTCTTCACCTCCTTTATAGAAAGAAGAATTTATAAGGATTACTCTTTTCTCTAAGAAAGAATGATATAGTTGAAACTCTAACATCAAATGAGTTAGGAGAAAATTAGGTCTAAGTGGTTTGGCCAAACCTCTATAAATCCTTATGTATCCTTCTACCTTTACCTTTTTAGGTTTTGCATTTGTATTTGATTCAAAATTAATTGAATTTGATTTATATTAGCATAAGCATTGACTTCCTATATAGATTTAATTTTAGTTTAGTAATTGCATATAGAATTAAATTTGGTTTAACAAGCTTAGCTTAATTCATAAGAAAAATTTTTAAATACCAAAATAATCCACCTTCCTCTTGGGTGTCATTGATCTTTCAATTGATATAAGAGCATAAGTCTCACTTTTTCTTTAAATATCTAACAAAATGTATGAGTAAAGATTCATTATAGCACATATTCATGATTCATGTAGTCAAGAGGGGTTAGATATACATAAACCACTTTTCTTTAAAGAAAATGATTTCTTAGAATGAAAAATTAAGATGAAATTTTTTCTTATAGTTCAAGATTTTGATTTTTGGGGAATTATTGAAAATGGCTCTTATTCTTTTTCAATTGAGGATGAAGTTAATTGTTTAAACAAAAATGCCATGCATTCTTATATGATGCATTAGATAGAAGCACCTTTGATAAAGTTTCCATGTGTGTGTGGGCTAATGATGTTTGGTGTGGGTTAGAGCATATTTTTGTAGATGGAAATGATAAGGAGGAAGTCAAAGGAGAAGAGAATGAGCAAAAAGAAGAGGTGGACATTATATGTGTTTGACGGTAAATGAGGATAATGCTTCATCTCCATCAAATTCCCAAAATGAAGACAATAAGATACCTTCTAACTTTCAATCTTATGATGAGAATGATGATGATGTTAGTGATGATGAATTATCATATGATAAACTAGTTAAATGTCTTAGAATTTTGAATTTGAAAAGGAAGAAACGTTCTTCCAATCATGGAGAGGCATTAAAGAATTTGAATGGTTTCATGATAGAAAATGATAGTTTGATGAATGAGAATTAATCTTTGAAAAAGGAAATGGATGCATGTAAATTAGAATGTGAAAAGTTGAAAAATGAGAAACATGACATATTAGAATCTAGAAATATATGCATGTTAGAAATTGATAAATTAAAGAATAAGATGAATACCATGATAGATTATAAGAGTGTGATTGTTGCTCATAATAGTAATAATGAAAAATTAATACATGAAAATAAGGCATTGAAGAAGGAGATTAATGATCTAAAAAAAATTATCTAAGTTCATGAAAGCAAAGAGAAATTAGATTGCAAGTTAGGAATTCAAAAGTGTTCTTATGATAGAAAAGTTTTACTTTCTATTAATGGAAGTGGTTCCAATGAAGATAAACTCGTTTTTATAAAGGGTAATAACTGAGAAGATAAGATTGCCCCTAAGCCTTTATTAGAGAATGTTTCATATGCATTTAGATCACATTGTAAGAAGAATAATCATACATACATGTATTTATCTAGGAAAAAAGATAGAAAGGATCTGCATATAGTCAAAAATAGGCATAATTTCTTTAAAAATACATGTTGAACCAAAGGAGGTTCCAATCTTGGTTTTGATGATAACAAAACATGCTTAATCACTAATGGTTTGAGTTTA
>JAOXYD010110308.1:0-11486 GCA_028565735.1 Pinacopodium congolense
AACATCTTATTTAAGCCTATCTCTAGGTCCATATATGAGATGCTTTGCCTATGGAGAGATCTAAAGCATATGGTTGATTTTGTAATCTAAGAATATATAATTAAAGTATTGAAATTAAAGTTTGTTTTTGGAAAAAATTCAACATTCAATGTCATTAACATCCATAAATAAATTGAACTCAAAATCGAGAAATCTAAATCTAAATCAAGCATAACAAAGAATACTAGATCTTAAAGTTCTTAAAATCCCAAATCCGAGTTACATATTAGTTCCTAAATATTTCATCAATCACAAAAATAACTAATAAAAAGAAGGAAATAAGAAAGCTCATCGTGAATTTTTTTTTAATCCTTTACTCATTAAAAATTGATATGTGAAATCCTATACTTGATCTTCAGATTGATGTTATTGGATCCTTCTTTTCCTTGAAGATTGTGTGAGACCCTTTAGATATAGCTTAGACATGCTATTTCTTCCCTCATGGCCGATGATGGTGTGTAAGGGCAAGAAACTGCAAAAAAAAACCTTAGTAGCCTTATTTTCATAAGCTATCCTGCCAAGCTCATGACTAGACTTATGGGCATGAGTTTGCCCATGAGTCCCACTATGTAAATCTCACAGGCAAGCTTACGGGTGTGAGTCTGCCTATGAGCTCTCCAACTTTGGTCTCTTTTGATGTTTTAGCTCTAAATTTTTATTTATTCACCTCTTGGTTATCAAATTTGATATGGAGCTCCCCAACATGATGTACTTGCTTGCCAAATTTCTTCAATATCTCTTTTTACTCTTCAAATCCCAATAAAGCTTGATCAAACATAGAAAACGCATAAAAAGCATCTCATCTAAAGTATTTAACTTAATATGCACTTGAATCATATTGAATTTTCCTTAAAACTCGATAAAACAATCACCAAATCATGTCCAAAATATGTATATACTAGAAGCTATCAAACATCCCTACACTTGAGTGATTGCTTATCCTCAAGTAACAACTTAATTATGCACTTAAATAACATCAATAAAGAGTTGAGAATTAAATTTGAAAAACTAAAAATCAATTAATGTTTTCGATTTAGATTACAAATCTAAATTCTTTCATGATAAAGACTTTGTTAGCATACAAACAAAAACAATGATAGTCATTAGGAAACCATCAATGTATAATATCAAATATCTATGAAGTTTTATATAGATCATGAAGCAAACTTATTCAAGGAAACTATCATCTATACAAAACGTAACTCAAGTTTTAATCTTGAGAAATTTTTAGGGTTCACCTTATCTTTTGATGTGAATGAAATCATTTTTTTCATGAATTATCCTGATTACTCAACTCAATTACACTTTTCGGGTTGTTTGTAATGTTATATAACCTTTAAATGTGATGGTGAACATTTTATCATAAACATCATTGATTGCTCAACTAGCTCATACATGCATATGATTACTAACTTATAGTTATACGCTTAAAACTTTTCATTAGTATGAAGCTAGAGGACTGAAGTTTTTTATCACTTTAATTAAGCACATCTACACTTTTCATTCATTAAAAGTACAACCTATTTTAAATTCAGACAACAGACTATATGCAACAACATAAAAAATTTGAAATTAAATACAAAAGATGCCCAAAGTCATATGAAATTCAAGTAAAAAACTGTGGAATGAAAAACATTTGGGTCTAAAATCATTCAAAAATTGTTAAATGATCACATAATTAAAAAAAAAAGAAAGAAATTTAAATATCACAATTACTAATCATCTTTCAATTTAAATCAATCAAAATAGGATATTTAAGTCATTACCATTAGAATACCAGCAAATGAAGTGTTTTAATATATAGTAGTGTATGTCATATTCAACTCCCCCCCCCCCCAACAAGTGCACACACTCTTCAAATAAATTTTCCTCAGTTTCCCAATTTATAAGCTCCATAGATTCTATCTTTCATACACTTCATGCTTGGAAATCCATTTTCAAGTTAACTAAAGTTGATATTTAATAATAGTTCCACACTTGCATGTCTAAGCTTTTTATGGCAAACCCATGCATTTCCATTAATAGAAACTAAACATTTCATATAAAGGTTAAAGACATCATCTAAATCAATAATGCTAATATTTGCTTCCCTTTTTCCAAAAGGTGCAATACTATTGTCAATTATTCTTGAAACTATGCATGCATTTCCTTCAAAACATACTTTATAATCCTTGTCATATAATTGAATAACACTAAGCAGATTATATTTTAAAGCAGCAAATAAAAGAACATAATCAATAAAAGTAAGATTTTACTTACTAACCTTTCGAATGCTTGTTATCTCACCTTTGGCATTATCTCCAAAAGTGACAGATCCCCCTTCTTTACTTTTTAATGAAATGAATTGGGATAAGTCACTAGTAATAAGCCTTGAAGACCCACTACATTTTTACTATTTGTTCGAGCTCTTGAAACATTCATCACTTGTCATGATGTACATATTTTACACTATGTCTTCTCCTTTAAATTCAATTGAATCATCTCATTATGTAGCTTTCAAAGCTTTCTTTTTCTTTCCTTCTTTCTTCTCATTTTTTAACATTATTTAAGTCACAGGCATTATGAACTTATAGGACCTAATTCCTTACGTTCAAATGATGTAATGTTAGTTAATTTATTTTTAGAATTCAACTTAGCTTCTTTTAAGCCCTTTCTTCTTATAGATATCTTTTTTGTTTAAAAATTTTATGAATCAACTTTTAAGTAGAGCTATATCCTCATCACCACCTCGATTTGTAAAGGCTTGATAATCTATATGTACCTTGTTTGATGCTTTAAATGTCATGTTCTTTGTTTGGAAATTCTATTCCTTTTGTGTCCCCTTCAGTCTATTGGCATAAGTTAGGAGGCATCCTACTAATTTTACAAAGGTGGAGGAAGTTCAAGTCCTTAGCTTTTTTAATGGTTGTCATTTTGGCTTCCCATAAATTTGGCAATGACTTCAGTATCTTTCTAACTAATTTCACATTACTATAAGTTTATCCTAAACCTTTAAGAACATTGATAATATTAATAACTTTAAAAACCATTAAAAATATATTCTTATTATTTTTCATTCAAAGAAGTTCATGCTGATGAGTTAACATACTAACATTACTTTCTTTTACTTAAATAGTTCCTTCATGTATCACTTATAGGGTACGCCAACTTTGATAGTGGTTTCGCACATAGATACGTTATTAAGCTTATTTTTTCTCAAAGCATAATATATAATACAGATAGCTTATGTTACATGTGAACCATACCTTGAGTTTTAATAAAATATAATCCAAAAATCTTAATTAAATAATACTAAAACATGTAAATAATCTTGTGTAGATAATATTAGTAAATCTATGGAAAATTAAGATATTCAACATAAAATCAAAGGAATAATGTAACATTACATTTTAGGGCTCATAACAATCTAGATCTTACAAGAACAATAAAAAGAATTATAAAAGAAAAGAGATGAAGTAGCTTATAGTCATACTTCCTGAATCTCTTGTCTCCTTTATGATTCTTGTTGCAAAAACCCCTCTTGGTCTTCAATTTTGATTCTCTCCCTCAATTTTGCTGAAGTACTCATTAAGATGGCTACAAATTCATTTTTTTCCCTTTGGGGGTAGTGACTAGGTTTTACGAGTTGAAAGTCTCCCTAAAAATACCCAAAGTTAGGATTAAATCATAATAGGTGCATCTAGTTCATACGCTGGCTTAAAACTGTGACATAGGCTGAGCATCTTTCTAGAATACAATCACATTTTAGCTCATTGTTTTTGGCTAAACTATGAGCCCTCTAATTTTGGCTCGTCTTACTCTTCTTACGATGCATTCTCTATTATTTTTCCTATGCCTTGATATTTGATTTGGAACTTCATAACATAATACAATTTCTCACCAAAATCTTATAAAAACATAAAAATTCTTCATAATAACTTAAGTATCAATTTATTTGAGAACTAATAATCATGATCATTCTAAAATGAAATATTCAAGTCATTCTCTTAGATTCACAATTAATCAAGTTTGTGTGGAATATGATAGAAAATGCAATTTTATCTACCCTGCCCCTGCCCCCCAGCCCAATATACAATCTATTAAATCAAAATGTCCTTAATTTAAGTGTAAAATAGAGTAAAACACACAAAGCGTATAAAGGGTTAGAGAATTTAACTCCCGTAGAAGTATAAGACTAATATGTAAGCATGATTAAGGGACTGTATTCCCTTTTAAGTGATTGATACGTGGGAAGGAAATGAATAAAACCTATTTTCTATTCGGGGAATTAAATATAAAATAAAGATTATAATAAGCTAAGGTAAAATAATAACAAAATATCATAAAATTACATAAAACCAAATATAAAGAAATATAAACATTTAAAGAAAAATATCCATGATGAAAAAAATAAAATAAAATAAAAATAAGATAGAAAGAACAAAATCAAACTTAGCAGCCTAGTGATCCATGATTCATCTCATTGATCATCAGCTAGCGGTAGTGGTTGTGGAAGATGAAACTGCATCAACTATTGAAACAACATTTGCTACTTCTCCCCCCTCTCACGTTGTCCTCATTGATTTTTGTCCCATCTAGCTTTCCACATCTATTGAAACTTTGGCCATTTGATTTCATTAATAGAATGATATTCCCTTATCTTAATATGTAATTCATCTACTTGGATACTATGCTGGCCAAATCATGCAAAACAAACTATAAGTTTATGCTTGTGAAAAGTCTAGCCTCGATATCCTCCTCCTCCTCATCTTCATATTCTTAGTCTTTACTTGTGTCCCTTTTATTTAAGAGAGCTTCAACTACTTTAATCCTAGAACATCACTTCTTCTTTTTTTGTAGCTAAGCCCATCTTAATATACATAAAGGCGTTGAATGGTTCCATGATCTCTTCCACTAGATTTAGTGTGCACAGTTTAAGTCCCAACTTCATTGTCAACTTTATAATATGAAAGGATCCATTAAGTGACTCCCTTATCTTGCTCTTAGTGCTTTTAATAACACCAACAGGGTAGACTTTAACAATAATATGTTCCAAAAAATTTAAGGCATCACTTGAGGTATGAAAGCCTAATATGGCATTCCTGGTAAATGGTAGGTCTTTTTCTTCTTCATCCAAAACTCTTAGGGATAAACTGAAATCCAAATCAAACATTGAGAACTATTTTGCACCTAGCTAAAACTATACCAAATCACTGTGCTCTAACTTTACATAGTGCCTCTTAAAGCGGAAAGTAGTTAGAAACTTGCATATTAGGTTTTGATAACTTGGCCCTTTAATCTTTACAAATAAGTTGCATCCTTCAGATTCTAAGTAATGGTGCAAGGTTTCTATAACGTCCAATCTATCTAAGTCTTAAATATTAAATAATTGTTAGGTTCTACATTAATTTTCTTCAGTGCTTGGTATTTGGTGGATTCCTTAAGGTTGTTGAATCTCATAATGAAATCCAAAAGATGAACCTTCCTCTCTATGGGTCCTTTTTTCCATATACTTATACTAAGGCATCATTTTTGAAAGAAATACTAAGAAAAATGAAATTAACCAAAATCAAATCTCAAGTTAAAAAATCATAAGCCATATAATCAAATATGTATGCACTATAATAACCATGTAATAAGTAGTAAAAATTAAAGTACTCAATCATATAATGTTCTTTGAAATTTTATTAGATATACACCTTACACTTCCTTCGAAATAATCAAACATTCACTTATCTTGTAAGAATGACATGCCAAATCTATCACTTAAGCACAATAGGAGAGATATTCATGAGTAAAAAAATAGCATCGGTATCTATTAAAATATCAATCACGATTAAAGGACTACATGTCTTCCTTAGTCCATTCAAGCATAATGCATATCCGATTCACTTCTTAAACACTTTAAACCTTAGTTTCCTTGTAAATTTCATTCAATACCATACTCTATAGAATGTAAATCCTTAATAAGTGGTTTTATAAATGAAATAATCATGAGAATATCACAATAAACTTAAACAAAGTACGAAAATAGCACATGGGTCCAAATAATAAATCAAATTCCTTATAACACCTTTACCACTATGAAAATCACTCAATTTAATGCGTAAGTGAATGGGTGATGTTGAAAAAAGGGTTAATCCACATACAACTATATCTTGGATAAAAGACCCTTATAAAAATGAAGGAAAGTCACATAAAATTGACCAAGAGATTCTCTTCACATATCAACCCCATATTCCAAGAGACAATGCAAGGAGAAAGCCATACCTTGTTGATTTGATGAAAAGTTTATGAAATGATGGTCATAAATAAAATTTTTAGTTTGAATTTAGGTTAAGGAAGGTATAGGGAGATGAGAGAGTTAAAATAGGATGAAAAGTAGGTGAAGAAAGATGGAAGGAGTAGGTTAAGTGTGTTTTGAAGCACCCCATCCAACACCTTTTTGTCTTAGCTTATGGTTATGAGTTAAGGTGTCCAATTTTTTATTGACAAATCCTAGTTTATTCTACAACAATGGCTTAGAATATGGAACTCACACTCCATTTGCAGAATCCTATGCTTTCTCATTAAAAGTGATAGGATGAATTATCTTATGTGTTTCTTATGCATTTTCATGTGATTTCAATCTTATTTGCAAGATAAAATGCTCAATTAGTGCTAAGTGCTAGGTTGGATATGTTGATACACATTTAAAACCAAAAAGGCTAGATTTTAAAGCAAATTAGAGCAAAAGTGTTTATAAAGGAAAGCTTTAAAAGGTTTGGAGAAAAAAGAGAAAAACACATTATAAAAAAGCCAAAAACACTAAAGAGAAAAGGCACGGAGCTCTTCTTAACAGGAAAAGTGTCCCACTCCACCATATCTAAAAAAAGTTTTATAGGGAGGACCAAAATGGCATAAAGAAAAAAGAAGCTTAGAGATTTTACAAGCATTAAAATGACATAAAATTCAAAAGCTTAAAGGAAGAGGACAAAAAGCTTTCTTTGCACTAAATGGATGGACACGTGTCCCATTCCAGACACAAAATACGACAAAATAAGGAAAGTTTTAAAAGCTTTCCAAGGAGACCAACGTTTTACAAATCAAATTAAAGAGTAAAGCTTATTAGGTGGACAGGTGTAATACCATGCTTCCTAACATATGAAGAAAAAATTAAACGCTTAAGAAATCTTTTCCAAGAGAGCAAAACATGATGGCTTGGCATCTAACTATAGGTGACTAAAGGAAAAAATTTTTAAACGCATCTTTAAATATACAAAAGATGGAAAAAAAATTTGGAGAAGAGGAGTTGCACAAAAGCTTCATTAGGCCTCCATTTTTTTTCTTTATTCTTCTTAGTTTCTTTTCCTTTGTTGTTCATTTCCTTTTTTGTTCATTTAGCTAGTTTTTCTTTTTTTAGAATTTACATTTCCCTTATTTAGGTTATGTTAGTTTCCATTTATTGTCGTTTAGTTCTTTCCTTTTTATTTTTCTTTGTGCTTAGTTTATGTTTTCTTTAAATGTTACGTTGAACCTTTGATATTTAGTTAATATACGTTATTGTTTTCTTTATTTTCCAGTCCTTTATTTGTTATTTCTTTTATATCTATTGCTAGTTTTTTATTTTTAATTAATTTAATTATGTCAGATTAACTTATGATTGGGTTAGAAGATATTGATTGATTTTAGATGAATAATTGTGAGAAAGGACATTGATTTGAGTGGGCTTTATGATTTAGGTTAGGATTGAATTGGAATTCTAGTTAGATGAAATGAACTAGGGATTAAGTCCTAAGAATGGCGATCCTAAGTATAATTTATAGTTCAATTTCTAGGTAGAGACTTATGAGACGTAATCATCCGTAGCTAATACCGAAAGTAGCAATAGGCTAATTGAATTTGTTAGTGAATTTAATAAAATTAGCCTATTATTCCAATTCTCTAACTAACATAATCTAAGCTTGTGAGATTGTGACTTAGGCTAGCTATTCCTTAGTGCTTAAAGCTACTATGCCATTAAATCTAGAAAGCTTATTCTAAGTTATCGCACAGTTAAGGATATTGTTAGAGCTTCTTGGATTTATCTAAAATTCGAGGAATAGAGTATTCAAAAACTTCTTTGAATCTATAGGTTAACATCTTAAACCAATAGCAATTTATTTATTTGAATGATCAATTATCAGCCTGAAACCTCGAATATATCTTCTATCCATCTTTTTTTATTGTCGTCTATTTATTTCTTTTATGCATTTTTATTTATTTTTTTTGTGTTCATTATTTGTCTTTGTATTTATTTTTACCGTCTCCGCATTCTAGGGGTTTTTATTTGACTTTTGGTTTCCTTTAGTGCAACCTTAGAAATAGCTTAGAAAAACAATAAGTTCTTTGTGGGATCAACATTGACTTGCCTTAAATACATATTTAGGATTAGTTAGGTATTTTATTATTTGATGAACCGAAGACACCTCGTATAAAAATTTTGGCACCATTGCTATGGAGCTAGCGCCTGTGTTTTCTCTATTTCTTATGTTGTCTTTTTTTTTTGTTTTCAGGTTTTATTTTTGTTGTTTTTGGTCATCTTGTCTTATGATTATTTTAGTTTCGTAGATTTTTCAATTTTGAGATCTTTTAGTGGCAATGGATCATTATCAACATGCCTTCGGGTTTTGTTTTTATTCTTGTTATCCTGATAATTAGTTTAATTCTTCTGCTACTTTTAGGTTAGAGCATTAAGTGGCAAATTTCACACCCTTAGTCCAGAAGTGTCGATGGATGGCCAATAAGCTAAGGTATGTGAATTTTGCTTATTTTTGAGTAGTCCTTTTTGTACGTATCCTATTTTACAGGATAGGTAGTACAAGTTTGATTCTCTGCCGAGTTACTACCAAGGGCAGCACACTTCCAGTCCGAGCCTTTACCTCCACCATTGCCACTAAAAGCTAATGGAATGTCATTATAGGAGATCGTAATGACCTTTGTGATGAGCACTCTTCAATTCCAATAGGAAATGATGAGCATCTTAAAGACCTTGGTAGAAATAAGGAGCTACTTAGCATAGGTGGTTAAAATAATAGAAGCTTAAGTGTATACAAGCGTTCTTAGCCAACAGGAGCGTGTTGCTAAGAAGATATGCACTATTCCTTCACAGAGTGGAGAGCCAGGGGAGAACTTAGAAGTAAGAAAGGAAGAGTAAGAGTAGCAAGGTGAAGAGAAGAAGTCAATTCAAGCAAAGAATAAGGGGACATAACCTCCTATGGTAAGCAATACCTCTGTTGTTATTACTGACCAAGTTTTGCTTTCGTTTCCTATCCATCTGTAGATGATGGAATAAAAAGAGGAGAAGGAAGAAGAAGAAGAAAAGCCACAAGATTCCATTAAATTAAATGAGTTATAGGCAAGCAAACTATAAGTTAAGGGTGATGAGTAAGATAAGGAGTCTCCACCACCATTTCCTAATCCACTACAGGGACCACCCTAGGAGAAGGGCGATGTCCAAAAAAGAGAGTGGACATTGGAGTATGATGACAACAAAATGTAGTTCCACCTCCTTTAAGCTTTTGAGCATCATGCGGTTTATGATACTGCTTCGAGGGTAGTTGCTCCAGGCCCATCTATAAGTTTGAGAATATTTTCTATCTAGCTCAAACATCCATTCGACAAAGGATGATGTGACTATCAGGAGTCAAGCTTATGACCCTAACTAAGAGCTTGTTGGGAGGACACATAATCTTTCAATAATTTTTTGTGTTTTTTTATTTTTGTTAGTTAGTTCGTTAGTTTTTTGTATTTAAGTGCTTTTCTTTTTTATGTTTGTTTCGTAAGAAGCTAAGTGGAAGCCAAAACTAAAAGCAAAAGCGAATGGCTATCTCTCCTTCTCGCACTTCATATAATGCCTTGATTCTAATAGAGTTCTCTTATTCCCACTTCTTTGCATTTTCTTGTTATTTGTAGACAGTATGTCTAGTTTAAGTGTGGGGGTAAGGCAAGAAGTTGAAATTTTTACAAACTTGAAGTATTGTGAGTTTGATAGTGATGGTTTAAATGTGGTAGCTTGAATTATTTTGATCTTCAGTTAATAGTTAATTGTGTACTTAAAAGAAATTAATGCTTTTAATTTGAGGATCTTTGCTCATCTCTTCAAATGATTCTAACTCTTTTTCTGTTTTGATTACTTTTCATATGTTTAGTGGTCTATTTGTATAATATTTAATGTTTAAGTTTATTTTGTGTGGTTTGTCATATGAACGTGAAATTGAATTTTTATAATCAAGTATGAAAAGAAAACTAAAGAAAACAAAAAGAAGAAAAAGAAAAAAATGGAAAAGAGGAAAAAGAAGAAAGAAAGAGAAGAAGAAGAAGAAGAAAAAGGAAAAAAAATCTTTTTCTTTGCGTTGTTGTTGAAAACATATTTGTTCTATGTTGTTAAACAAAAAACATCTTTGTTCTTTTGTATTATTGTATGTATTGGACAATTCTCACTCAGTTAGCTTTAACCTATTGTAAGGTTAAAGTTAAGAGTGGTGTATTTAGCCATTCCAAGATGGTGATCTAACCTAGTAACTAAGGGTGTTCATAATAAGTTTTTCCTTTTGCATCAAATAGTTAGATAACCTCTAAAGTAAGCATTGCTCAAATCTTATATTATATCATGCTTTCATTTATATTTCATCATTTTGAGCATTCTTGATTAGTTTGTGTGATAACCTATATGCATATTGGGTTGATTTTTAACTGATTGTGTGCTTTGCTTGTGATTTCTTTGTTTTTTTCCTTGTTTTTTATCATGATAGAGTTAAAATTGGTGAATTGGGTTAAAAGCATTAATTCATTTATGTTGTACTTAATTAACTATTAACTCTTAGTTAAATTTTTTTAGTGAAGAATGTAAGTTATTGCTTAAGGTCAAGAAATAGTTCAAGTGTGCGAACAATTTATAGGATGAAATTATCTTATATTTTCTTATGCATTTCTATGTGATTTCAATCACATTTTCAAGATAAATGCTCAATTTAATTTAAATTTATGTTAAATGCTAGGTTGTATTTTTTGATACAAATTTGTAACATAAAAGGCAATGTTTCAAAGCTAATTGGTGCATAAGTGTTTGTAAAAGGAAAGCCTTTAAAGCTTTTGATAAAAAGGAGCAAACACATTATAAAAGGAGCCAAAAATGACAAAGAGAAAAGACAAGGAGTTCATCTTATTGGGATACATGTCCTACTCCTACAAGGCACAAAAATAAGCTTTCTAGGGAGGAGCAAAATGACATAAAGGAAAAAAAAGGAAGCTTAGAGTTTTCCCAAGCATTAAAATGACATAAAAAACAAAAGCTTTAAGGAAAAGGACAACAAGATTTCTTTACATCAAATGGATGGACACGAATTCCATTTAATATGCAAAAGAAGATAAGAGCTAATATGCACTTTTGAAACTTTAAATGCAATGCATGATCAATTCTAAGCCCTTAGGTCAATTGAACATCAAGT
>JAOXYD010110318.1:0-11486 GCA_028565735.1 Pinacopodium congolense
CCCAATTTAGAACTAGATTGGTTTCTTCACATCTTCTTAACACTTTCTTCAGATTGTCCAAGCATGCATCAAAGGTTATACCAAATACAAAAAAATCATCCATAAACACTTAAATGTATGATTCAATCATATTTGCGAATATGGCTATCATACAGCATTGAAAAGTAGCTGGGGCATTACACAAGCCAAAAGGGATGTGATGACAAGCAAAGGTGCCATAGGGACATGTAAATGTTATCTTCTCCTGGTCCTCAAGAGCGACAGGAATTTGCAAATATCCACTATAACCATCTAAGGCAAAATGAAAGCTATGCCCAGCTAACCTTTCTATAACTTGATCGATGAAGGATAAAGGAAAGTGATCCTTTCTAGTGGCATCATTCAACTTGCGATAATCAATGCACATACGCCAACCAATTACTTTCCTTGTGGCAATCAGTTCTTCTTGCACATTCTTCATAACTTTAAAAAATCACAAAAACTAAAATATGGTCCAAAACTACCTTAGGGAATATTCTGTAAATTTTATAAAATTTAAGGAGATGTTTAATTGGGTTGTAGGTTGTGGGTTGTGGGTTGTGATTTTTTATTGTGGCTATTGTGTTTTCTTTTTTTTTATTTCTGTGATGTATTAGCATATTTTCTTTTTCGATTTCTGTGTTTAGAAAAATAAAAAATCAAAGCTAAAGTAAATATGACCTGAGTTTTTTTTTCTTGTAGTGCACCACGTCAACGGGCTGCGTCACTGTCCAGTCAGTAGATGAGTGAACAACCCAGTTAGTGTTGCTGAGGTTAGTAGTGCGTCATGCTGACATCAGTGTCAGATTCTCCTATTGTGGTGTGAAAATGCGAGTGTCACGCACGCGCGGTGCAACTAACATGCCAGACAATCATTAGGAGCGTGTGTTGCACACATCAGACGCGTTTTGACTTACGCCGACCTATCTGGCACGTGCACTGACCTATCTGGCGCGTGCAGTGCACGTGCCAGACATGCAGCATGAGCGCACCGACATTGGCACGTGCGATGCACGAGCCAGACACGCATCCCTCTCCGCCTTCGCCTAGTGTCCCAATTGCGTTTCCTTTTCAGCTGTAGTCACATCTAGCGTGCGTGTGTCACATGCGTTAGGCGCAGCTTCTTCCTCCTCTCTCCTGATCGAGTTCTGCGTTTGTTTGTTAGTTTTGTGCATTTTTAGGTCCATTTTTTCACGAATCTGAGCCATATTTAACTAAAAAAAACTCCTAATCTTCATATTTTTGCTATTTAGATGTTATTTTCTATATTATTTCATGTATATAATCGAAAAATAACATAACAAAAACTCATATCTATGAACACAAATAGTGTTCTTCATTTTTCCAGATGAAGAACATAGAAATTTCAATACCAAAACACAAATATGACTAGCTCTAATATCACATGTTATATTCTTTAGGTTCAAAAATATAAACAAACCAAGATCTAACCATATAAACATAATTTTGTGTCCATTGATACAAAAAGTGCGGAATCATGTAACCAGAGCTATCCCAGAATTCCTGAAAAACACAGAAACCAAATACAGAGGGAAAGAGAGTTCTGCAGATTCTCCAGAACTAGAGAGAGAGAGTAGAGAGAGGTCAAAGAGAATTTGTTCTAGTCTTTCTACTCTTTTCTAATGCTTAGTTCTTATGATAGCTCAAGTGACTGAACAACCAAGACTATATATAGAAAGAGTAAGAGATCCAGCACTAGTCCTTATGGACAGTCTTTTATTAGACAACCCCATCACAGTCTAATAACATGTCTGCCCACACCGATAGGGTCACATTTTCTTCTAGACAAATATTTATCGTTTATGGACCATTAATTCAATTAATTATTTTTACTTAATCCAATTAATGTTGTCCAAATTAAATTCTGGAACAATTAAATGAACTATGATCCAAAAAATTTATTCCAACAGTTTAAATTATTATAATCCTCTTGAATGATCATGTTTAGGATATTCTTATAAACTTTAAATTATTTGTTAATATATAAAAGATATTTTAAGTATAACTCCTATCACGACTACTAGTAATACCATCAATTATTTTCTACTTAAATAATTATTTAGTGCCATTTGAGAATCTTTTAACTATATGATTAGTTCAAATTATAGCATAAGGTTACATAGAATAAAGCATAAATGGGGAAAAAAGCGTTAATATCATCAACTATAATCGCTTTAGAATGAAAACAAAGTTACTTAACTAAAACTTCATGCAACTAATCTTATCACCCTTATACATATTCCTTTTTGTCTAGTTGTGCATCAAGTAAAACCCTTATTGACAAGGACGAACGCTCAAAGCAAAGTAAGACCTAGCTCTTAGTGATGAATGGAGATTCTTTTGTCTCTTTAAGGTTCTATGATTAATGGACAAAAATGATAGTTTACGAACAATAATTGGGAAAGGGTTAAATAGGGAGTGTTTTGGTGTTTTGTACAAGGGTATATCCCTAGTAGCTTATGGATGTCCAATTACTTGTAATTATCTTTTATTATTAATTCATTTGTTTAATTTCTTTAGAAAACTAATTCATATTTTGCTCTTCAATTATTAAATTAATCTCCAATAACTAAAGCTTGGTGGAATTGTTTTTATTGATAAAATTATGACTATTAATATGTCTTTAACATTATTAAAATTTTGAAAATTAAAGAGATTCCTTATTAATAAATAAATAATTTTTATTGAATATATATCCATTGACTTAATTAGTGTAACAATTATTTTTTTTTCTTAGCTCAACCTTAGAAATTATATTTATTAAAAATAATTAAAGGTGAAGTAATAAATTATGTAAATAATACAAAATATATAAACTAGCTAAAAATTTTAGCTAAAATTTTTTATGCTTATAATAATTTGTCCTTTAATAAAATTATTAATAAGGTTCGTCTAATATTTTTTGTAGTTTCATTCGTTAATTAGAAATATCATATTTTTAACATCATTAAATTTTTAATATTTAAAACATCCCATAAGAAGAGTTTTCTTCCAAAAATAATTTAATGAAGAATTTTAAAATTCAATTTAAATTTGTTGCATTAACCTAATTAATACAAAAATATTTAATTTCATTTAAAGTTTGATTAATGATAAATAATTTATGTTTTGATTAAGTTGTGAAAAAAGTAACAAAAGTTTTAAGTTTTTTGTTCAAGGAACAAAATGCAGTCTAATAATCTACAAAAAAAATATTATGACAACAAAAAATAAGATACAAAATCATAATACAACAGTCAGTAAAATGTAGTTAATATTATATAATAATAATATTATTATTATTATTATTAGAAAATTGATTAAAGAAACTTTTTGGCATGCAATGGTTACCTTAACGAGAGGGTAATAACTATATATAGAGTTGACATCTTGGTCTTCTTGAGTGAAACACAAAGTTCCCGCTCAAAGCCCTTTACAGTTATGCACATTTCTTCCTCTACTCCATTTTTTTGCTTTCTCCAATTTTTTCTAGTGTACTGATTATGATATTATTCTCTGTTTCTTCTTATTCTATATTTGGATTTCATTAATATAATAGAGATTTTAACAAACCTTTTTTGGATCAAAAAAATAGTCTTTTGCACATCTCTCTCTTTTGTCTTCAGCTTGAGGACTTGAACTAGTAAGTATGAAGAAGGGTCGGAGTAGGAAGAGAGAAAAGTATTTAAAGTTTTAATTTTTGGGTTTATACCTTGTGACCCATTTGAGTATGAGTTTCTTCCATTAATTTCTTTAAGTTTTTTTTCATTTGTTGGTATTTGGATTTCATCAACAGAGAAGAGGCTTTAACTTAGCTTTATTGGATCAAAGAAGCAGTCTTTTTTCGCAACTCTCCCTTTTATCTCGTGCTTGAAGGCATGAACTAGTAAGTATAAAGAAGGGTTTTGGAGTGGGAAAAATAAATATAGAGAAAGTTTTAAACTTTCGTTTTATATCTTGAGACCCTTTTGAGTTGTGTTTCTTCCTCTATTAATTTCTTTAACTTTTACTTCTTTTACTTGAAGGTATCTAAGTTCTTTTGAATTAAATTAAGATCAAATTACAAGAAACCTTGAGTGTTGGTGTGTTTCATTGGTTTTCAGAAATATTGGTTTAATCCCTAATAGTCAAGCATCGTAGTCTTATTGTAATTTTTTTTGTTCAGGAAGATGGATGAAGACATTGAGATGGGTTCTTGTGATGACATGAAGTCCACTAGCTCAAATACACCAGGTAAATTATTCCGAACAAGTTATATGAAATGCAAAAGCTGAAACTATACATGAAATACATAGTTTTAGACCTACATTTGATTTTTTATATGTGTTGAACTAATGAAGAGCTATATCTTTTTTTCTTCGAATTGTAGTCTACTTAGTTCTCTGTTCCCTATGCTTAGAAATAATCTCAATATTTATGCTATTAACTGATCATAATCACTTTTCCCTTTCTTCAGTAAGATTATAGAGGATCACAACACTTGTGCAAGTTTGATCCACTTTGTTTGAATTAACCACAATATAATTGTCCAAATAACCATATAAGTTTGATTTTCTTACTACAAGTTTGATGCAGTTTGATTGAATTAACCATAATATGATTGTCCAAATAACCATATAAGTTTGATTTTCTTACTTCTCAGAGAATATTTCTATTGCTGCTATAATGGCTGCCAAGGGTCAGCTGATACAGTGGAACTGACCCAACACTTTACTGAAGCAGTACACTTTACTGAAGCAGTATGTCTTCTTCCCTTTCCATCTTATAATTTCATGTTAATCCTGTTAAAATAACTATGTTGACCTATTCTATAGGAGCTTTAGCATAATTATAGCATGTATGCACACGTCCCTTATTTTTAGCCATGTTCAATTAGTCAATCTTCAGTATTTAATGCATTGAAAGCATCGGTCAAGAATGACAGGTGATTGTGATATTTCCTTCTGCCTTTGACATTGCTTTTCATGGTGTCAGAGCCATTTACTCCCAAGAGAAGTCTCAAACTAAATCTATATAATCTGCGCCGACCTTGAGCAATTATGGAGCGCTCCTTGTGTCTTCATCGATGACTCTAACGACTTTAACCATAGGCTAAATGGATAATATCAAGCTCACCCGCAATAATTATCTTCTCTAGAAGGCACAAATGATGCCCTATTTACGTAGTCATCAGTTGCTTGGCTATGTGGACAGATCTATTCCATGTCCTAAAAGGATGATCACGAATCTACCTCGACTAATGCCACATAAGTCCTTAACCCAAAGTATCAAAACTAGATCTAGAAGAACTAGTTAGTGCTCAGTGCCTTTCTTGCCTCTCTATCAGAAGAGGTTCAGTCTCAAGTGCTATTTCTTAACACCTCCTATGAAGTTTGGAGTTCTTTAGAAAATTCATTTGCATCTCAGTCGCGAGCTCGCACCATGCAACTTAAACTTCAACTGTCGATAATACAAAAGAAGGAGCAATCGGTGGCGGATTACTTCTAAAAGGCGAAAAATCTTACTGACACCTTATCAGCCATCGGGCAACCTCTTCAAGAAGAGGAAATTGCTACATATATGTTGGCAAGATTAAGGTCTGAAATTGACCCTCTAGTGACTTCAATGAGCACCAGGACAGATCTGATCACTCTTACATATGTGTATGCTCACCTCCTCAACTATGAGATGCATATGGAACACATCAACACTAGCTTTTAAATGACAAAAAACAATGCAACTAGATCGAATCAAGGAGGTCAATCAAATCCAAGAGGACATACTGTGGACGTGGCCGTGGTTGCAACAATAACAACACCAATCGTGGAGGTCTTAAAGGCTCAAGTACAGAGAAGCCGATATGCCAAGTGTGTAGGAAGTTAGGCACACAACATTAAAATGTTAGTACCACTTTGACTGTACCTATCAAGAGGTGGATGAACATATAGCTGCTGCAGCTACAACTTCTTTAAGCTATGATGTCAATACCAACTGGTATGTGGATGACAGTCAAAGAGAGATATCAAGGCAAGGACAAGGTTCAGGTTGCAAATGGTTCGGGTTTGTTTATATCTCACATAGCCCATTCTTATCTTTCTACTCTAAACCATACGCTGCAACTAAGAAATATACTTCATATTCCTTACATCAATAAGAATCTTCTGTTTGTCCAATGCTTTACTTATGATAATAAAGTGTTCTTTGAATTCCATCTTGATTTCTTTCTTATGAAGGATCAAGTAACTAAGGTCCCTCTTCTTAGAGGCAAGAGCAAAAGAAGTCTCTACTACATCTCTATTGTTGCTCCAAACAAACTCCGACAAGTAAGTAGTGTCAAACTCACTCTAAGCGATTGGAACTGTAGGCTTAGACACCCCTCTCCAGCTGTTGTTTACAATGTTTTGCAGTCCAGTAGTTTACCTTTTTCTATTTCACCAAATAATTATGTTTGTGATGCTTGCTAATTGGGCAAATGTCATCAACTCCCTTTTCCTAATTCTACAAATAGTTTAAAGTCTCCTCTTAATCTCATTTACTCAGATGTATGGGGACTTGATCTTATTTCAGCCGGAGGATTTAAATATTATGTAAGTTTTATTAATAATTTCAGTAAATTTACATGGGTTTATCTTATGAAAAACAAAAGCGATGTGTTCTAAATATTCTTGCAATATCAAAAACATATTAAACTTTTATTGAACAAAAAGATTGTGTGTGTTCAAACCAATTGGGGTGGCGAGTACAAGAAACTCAACACCTTCTTTAACCAAACTGGAATTACTCATCGCATCTCTTGTCCCTGTATACACTAGAAAAATGGAGCTGCAAAAGGAAGCATCGTCACCTCATAGAAGTCTCTCTATCTCTACTTGCTCACGCATCCATGCCCATCAAATTCTAGGATGAAGCTGTTCAGACATCATGTTTTCTTATTAACCATCTCCCAAGCCACATTATAGATAATGACACTTCTCTTCGTCGACTTCTTAGAGTTGCACCTAATTAAAAATTTCTTCGAACCTTTGGATGTGTTTTTTGGCCTAATTTAAGACCTTACAACACTAGAAAACTGTAATTCAGATCTTCACGATGTGTTTTCTTAGTTTATAACAATCATCATAAGGGCTACAAGTGTTTACATGTACCTACAAGACGAGTATATATCTTAAGGGATGTTAACTTCGATGAGCATGTGCTTTCGTTTCAGTCCTTTGATGAACAATATAGGTCTCCTCCAATCACATCTCAACCTGTTCTTCTTCCTTTTATCCATACTTAGCCTACTAACTCTCTTCAGGAGAATGAGCCTATTGAGTACAGTGAATCTATTTCTACTCTGTTACCTAACCATGAAATTGCAGATATTAATGAGGAGCATATTAAATCACATTAAGAAGTAACAAGTAACTCTAATGCCTATGAAGAAGAATTGAATGATGAGGAGTCAGGGGATATGGTGACTGCACTGCCTCATTCATCTACTTGAAAACACCTCATAAAAACAAGACTTCAAGACAATATCATCAAGCCAAAGAGATTTTCAAATGGTACAGTGTTGAACAAGAAGGGTTTCACAGCTACTGTCAATGTAGAACCAACAAACTATATGCAAGTCGGTGTACACAACGAATGGAGACAAGCAATGAATGATGAATATAATGCACTTATCAGAAACAAGCCATGGAGGGTGGCCCCACCTCAACAAGGAAGAAATGTAATTGGACGAGACTGGATATTCAAGATCAAAAGGAAAGCTGATGGGAACATTGAGAGGTACAAAACTAGATTAGTTGCAAAAGAGTTTAAGCAAAGGTATGGTTTTGATTATGAAGATACCTTTAGTCCAGTTGTTAAACCCATAACAATCTGTTTAATTTTGTCAATAGTTATAATAAGAGGTTGGGAATTGAAAAAATTAGGTGTACAAAGTGCTTTTCTACATGGATACTTAGAAGAAGAAGTCTTTGGAAACAACCTCTTGGTTTTCAAGACTCTCAACATCCACATTATGTCTGTAAATTAGATAAGTCACTTTATGGTTTGAAATAAGCCCCCAAGGCATAGTACTTTAGACTCAATTCAAAGCTCCAATAGTTAGGATTCAATGCATATAAGGCTGATACTTCATTATTTATTTATAATAGCCATGGGGTAACCATGCATTTACTGATTTATATGGATGACATAATTGTGGAATCAGCTACTACAGTGAAGGGTTATTGACCTAGCTCAAGGAAGAATTTGCTATAAAAGATTTTTGAGATCTACACTACTTTCTAGGCATTGAAGTGAAGAAAATGAGTGATGGAATTACTCTCTCACAAAGCAAATATATTAATGACTTGTTACACAAGGAAAATATGGCAAATTTCAAGTTAGTAACTACACCTACGGCCACTTCAGATTATTAAATGTCTGAGGATAGGCTTCAAAGGTTTATGGTACATGCATCTATTCTTATTTCATTATTTGTAACATTTTCTCCATAATTTTGCTTACTTTCTCCGACTGTCCTGCTTCTTTTACTGTTCATGAAATTTCAGATAGAGGAACCTGAAGATCACATGCTTCGGAATAATAGTTCCAAATTATATGGAAAAAGTAACTATAAAGGGGCTTTAGCATTTCTTGTTTATACTCTTTGAACATATGCATGACATTAGACTTAGTGATGAAAATTTGAACTTATCAATCCTTTTTCTCTAATTTTAGCTTTCACACTGGTTTATATAATTTGAAAAGACTATTTTTTTTAATGATAAGCTCTAGAAAAAAAATCATGGTGCGTCCGAAAGGGAATGACCAGCCATTGAAATTCAACAGTACCTATTATTGATTTGCTGTTGGCCTTTAGGTCTTCAACTTAGAACTCCTTAACAATGGAGAGTTGTCTTTACTTTTGGAGTAAATTACTTCTTTCGTTTAATGGTTTTCCAAACTTTATCTTTGCTATTAGGATTTGAGTGGAGGTTTGCTGTTGGACATCTAAATTAGCAATCTGTTTATCTTGTGTTTCATTTTGAAACTTCGCAGTAAGTTATGGGATGAGATTAATGGCATTAATTAGAAGTTCCTCAAAATTTTTGTAAAGTTGGATTCAAATGAAGATGCTATTGTTTGATCTAAAGGCAATGAGGGAACCACCAGAGTGATTTTCTTGCAAACTTAGTGGTATTAAGGAGTTGGTAAGAATTGATGATGGCTTCTTGAAATTTGATTATATGCTTACTTATGTGGATTGAATTCAGGTGTCTATGGTCATTTTTATAGCTTTGTGTGTTTACTACACTTACCGATTTCTACTAATTATCCATCATTATCTCCAACAATCGTAAATGATCTAGAACATGATCTGCAAGACAATTTAATCTTTATAAGGTGAGAAATTGAAAACTCATAATGCTGTAATTGTCATTAGTTTCTTATGTATTAGGTTATTCAGTCTAATTTCTAGGGACATACATGGCAAAAAATAGAATATACTAGACGGTTTGAAGCGTGACAGAAGTT
The DNA here is from genome assembly GCA_028565735.1 of Pinacopodium congolense. Lineage (NCBI taxonomy): Eukaryota > Viridiplantae > Streptophyta > Magnoliopsida > Malpighiales > Erythroxylaceae > Pinacopodium > Pinacopodium congolense. Next base: position 9,508 of record JAOXYD010110318.1, read on the forward strand.
TCGCAGACACCTTAGTGCACTTTCAGAACCCATAATTGTTGAAGAGATGGCAATGGCCTGGGATGTTTCTATTGGAGAAGTGCTTGCAAAATATCTCAATGAAAAACATGTTTAAGAACCTTCGGCTCAAAATATGGAAGCAATTGCAATGATTCTTAACTTCTTGATCACAATGGTCTTATCTCTTTAGAAGTAGAAGGAATACGTTAACATTCATGAAACTATATTCATGTCTTTTTCTCAATGACTACGTATATAGCACCAGAAAATCTGTGCTGTGATAATAAATTTTCCGATGCTCGATCCAAGTCTTGTAAACTGCACATGTATGCTTTGGTACTCCATAAAAGTAATATACATTTGCATAAATGAAGTGGGAAACCTTTCACGTCCTGAAAAAATCAAGAAACTAGAACAAAGATTTTTGTCATTGCATTTGCCGTATATGCTATTTTCACTAGGATCATTGTAAATAGGCAAATTCAGAACTAGACTGCTTGTTCACGGATTCTACAACCTGTGAATCTTGATGATGACAGTCTTATCGGTTAGTTGCATAAATTAGTTTATAACGCTACACCAAGCTTTGAAATTCAACTCAAACCTTCAAAATCATGCATGTAAATAAATTGTCATTATTTTCTTATAAGCAAATAATAATTCAAAATTATTAACTCAATCGCTCTGTCTCTCTCTCTCTCTTTCTACCCCTCCACCTGCAATCCAAATCATCATACTTTAAGAATCAAGTCAAAAGACAATTAGCTGGAAGTTCCTAGCTTGTCTGTAACACCCGGCCCAATTTATTGAACCCATACCCTTTAGCAAAACCCTAGAACATCTTCCTTATAGTTTCTGTGTCCACGAAAACTTATTTTTCACTGTGTGGCTAGACTTTCGTCTCTGCTAGCCAATCAGCTCTGTGGTCTTCATTTTGCTATGCTAACCGGTGAGCTCTTCAACTACAATGGCTATCTTCTTCTTTGATTTGCAACATTTTCCAAAATCAACAAGTACCTTTTTAGCTGAAACCATTTTGTCTGTAGGGATGGTCAGTTCTTAAAGAGCAGCAATGGGCAAGAACAGCAAGTCAATAGGGCTGCAACAATAAAATCAAAGGCGATTAGGCCCTTATTAGAGCTCGATACCTACGGTAGCGTTGTCAACGATGACACCGAAGCAATGAAGCTATGGGATTCCAGGAAGCACGTGACCAACGGGCTTGAGAGGTTGTCGGATGTTGAAGTGGTTTGTCCGGCGCTGAGTATATATTTTTGTTATCTTTTTCTGTCCTTTTCGTTTAGCTTGGTTGTTTGATGATTAGGATTAGGTATTGGTGAGTGTGGCTATGGATTTAACTAAAGGAGGAGTTGGTTTGAGGAGCTTGGTAGAGGTCCGGCAAGAGCAGAGATATAAGAGGGGAGAGCTAGGTGATTTGTAAGGCAGAGAGGGGTTGTCGGAGTTGGAGAGGAAATAGAAGAGGAAGGAAGGGCGAGAAGAGAAGCAGTAAGGGATGTCGCCGGATTTTGGTCGGAGTTTGGGTAGAGGTCGCCGGAGATGGAGATGAGGAGGAGGAAGAAGTTTTCGGGTGGAAGAGAGAAAAAGAAGAAAAGTAAAAGTGGAAAATAAAATAAAAAGAATAATTGAGATATTTTAAGGGTATGGCTGGAATTTTTGAAAAGAGTGTGGTTACAAGGAAACAATCGTATGATTGATTTAATGAATACAATAAATAAAAAATAGAATAGCTATTTTTTAAAAATTGATTAGATAAAAAATAGAATTGAATATGACTTACTTTATTTACTTTATTATTAAAAAAATTTTATATTAGTATTTAGTTTAAAAATATAAATTTTAAATGACAGAGGAATAATAAATAAAAAGATTAAAATATTCTTATTTATATATTTTTTTATTATTATTCTTCTTAATTTTATAAATTTAGTAAATTATATTATTATTATTCTTAATTTTAA